>JAJTWQ010000621.1:0-42014 GCA_029007595.1 Solanum commersonii
ATAACAAAAATTAGAAAATATAAAAGAAGAAGACTCTAAAATAGAATTAATTATATTCTCCATAGACAAAGTAAAAATAATTAAGGACAAATTAGAATTATTATATAGTGAAGATCCTCTACAAGGATGGGAAAAACATAAAACAAAAATAAAAATTGAACTAATAGATAATAATAGCATAATAACACAAAAACCATTAAAATATAATTTTAATGATTTAACAGAATTTAAGATACATATAGAAGAATTACTAGAAAAAAGGATATATACAAGAAAGTAATAGTAAGCATTCAAGCCTATCATTTATAGTAAATAAACATAGTGAACAAAAAAGAGGAAAAAGTAGAATGATTATTGATTATAGAAATTTAAATGCAAAAACTAAAACTTATAATTACCCAATACCAAATAAAATATTAAAGATAAGACAAATACAAGGATATAATTATTTTAGTAAATTTGATTGTAAATCGAAATTTTATCACCTAAAACTAGAAGAAGAATCTGAAAAACTTACAGCATTCATTGTACCACAAGGATTTTACGAATGGAATGTACTACCATTTGGATATAAGAATGCACCAGGAAGATACCAACACTTTATGGACAACTACTTTAAATAATTAGGAAATTGTATAGTATATATAGATGATATACTATTATATTCTAAAATGCAAGATGAACATATAAAATTATTAGAAAAATTTATACATATTGTAGAATGTTCAGGCATAAGCCTAAGTAAAAAGAAAGCAGACATAATGAAAAAACAAATAAAATTTTTAGGAATACAAATAGATAAAAATGGAATAAAAATGCAAACACATATAGTAAAAAAATAATTAACTCAAATGAACAATTAGATACAAAAAAGAAATTACAATCATTTTTAGGATTAGTAAACGAGGTAAGAGAATATATACCAAAATTAGCAAAGAATTTAAAACCATTACAATGAAAATTGAAAAAAGATATAGAATACCAGTTTGATAAAAAAGACCAAATACAAATACAAAAAGTAAAACTACTATGTAAAAACCTACCTAAACTATATTTTCCAGATGAAAACAAAGAATTCACTTATATAGTAGAATTAGATGCAAGTGAAAAGAGTTATGGAGGAGTCCTAAAATATAGGTATGATAAAGACAAAATAGAACATCATTGCAGATATTATTCAGGAACATTTACGGATACAGAAATAAAATGGGAAATAAATAGAAAAGAATTATATTCAGTATATAAATGTTTGTTAGCATTTGAACCATATGTTGTATATAACAAATTTATTATAAGAACAGATAATACACAAGTAAAACGGTGGCTAACAAGAAAGGTACAAGATTCAGTTACTACAAAGGAGATAAGGAGATTAGTATTAAATATATTAAATTTTACATTTACAATTGAAGTGATAAGAACTGACAAGAATATTGTTGCAGATCACTTATCAAGAGAAAGCTACGCAAACTGAAAGAGATACAACCATGGAAGAATTACTTAAAACCATAGCTATACTTTGTACAAAAGTAGATAGCATGGGCGAAGAAATCAAACAGATAAAAACTAATCTGAAGTCTAAAAGTTAGTCGCATGACTCTAAACATGCAAAGCTACGACAATTGGAAGACGAAAAAATTCCAGAGATAGAAGGAGACGTTGGGAAACTCCCTAAAACCCATAACATTTGTTCAATTACAACTACAGGTACAAGCAGACAAGTTAGTGAAAGGCAGCATAAGAATATAAATTTGACCAAGTTGTTTGAAAAACCATTTACCCCAAAAATATCAAGAAACCTTTTGATCATAGAACCACAAATCTCTACATATGCAAACAGCCTACATCATGATAAGAAAACATATAACCATCTCACACGCACCTATATAGAAAATATATATACAATCCAAACTTACCTTAACCTTAACCCCAGATCCACTATAACCAAAGAACCAAACCAAGATTACCTAACCCAGAAATTACAAGGTTATAATAAATTGATTGCACAACCAAAAACTAATGCAAATCTAGTCAAAACATGTTACAATTATGGATTATTAAATATAGTATATACCTACGAGGGAGAAGAAATAAGTGGAATACCAGAATTACATAAGGCATTTATCACATACAAAAGAGTAACCAAGGGAAACTTATTTTATATAAAATTCTATACAACACCAGCAGAGATACTATATGAGGAAATAAAACCTCCGATCCAAGTTGTGAAGATAGGTTTGACGAAAGATATGATAATACCAGAAGATATCGGACAACAAGCAGAAATACAAAAAATTGAGATACCCAGTTTTTATGCTAATAAGAGAATCATCCAGGAGTTAGCTAACAATTATTTAAACGAAAATGCTATATGGAGTTATTATTCTAGAGATCAGTTAATGATTTATTCCAATTCAAGAGAGCTAAGGAAAGTAGATATGGATGAAGTCCAAAGATGGATTTTATCATTACTTAAACCAGAAGAACGACCTAAAACACGAGCACTAAAGACAGGATTTATTTCAGCAGAGTTATTAACTAGGTACTGCAAGTTAATAGGACATAAGTACCTTGATCATATATGTTCAAAATGTAATGACAAAGATAATATAATTCCAGATGTCCAACTGGAATGATCAACAGAAAGATGCAAAGGAAAAGAGATAGAGACAAGAAGACAAGAAGATAAATATGAAAAGAAGAAGATAAGAGAAGAAAAGATGTAAAGATAAAGAAAAGATAAAGAAGAAAAGATGTAAAGAGAAAGAAGATAGTCACATAAAGTAAATACTATTTACTTTTCTGAAAGGCCAAAGTGTGAATAGTAAGGGTCAATAAATAGTTCATTGTCGTTTGTGAATAATAGAAGGCAGATGTAAACAGTAGGAATCATTTATTTTCCTATATATAGGCATAGATGTAAACATTGTAAAGCAAGCCTTCATTACGAGGCAAGCTCACTTGTAAACTCACTTGTAAAAACACTCTTAAATATATTTGCATTTAGAAACCTAATGGAGCAACGTGATAATTCAGATATCATGGATAAGCAAGAGGCAAAGGTATATTATTTATTAAATATGCAGAACTAAATTCATATATTCCTGAATATCATAAATATGATTGAATAAGTTTATGTTAGTTATTATGTATTAGAATTATACGAAATCATGTTTTCTAGTTTATTAGCAAACAGGAAAAGCGAGAAACCTTCCATAACTATGCCATCCTAAAGTTGAAACCGGAAAGGCGAGAGAAGTCGTGATAGGGGAGTAAACACAGTTGAGGCGCTGTTTAGGAAGAAAGTATCTACTAAAGTACGATGTTAGTAGTGACAGGAGAACATGATAACGGATAATCTAGTTTATAATGATCTAATATAATCCTATTCAGTTGTGAATATGATAGGAAGGAATAATTGATAAAAACTGCTAATAACAAGAACATGAATACATTTATACATGATGAAATGATAAGAAGCTACGAAACATTAATACTATATGTACTCAAAGATATAAAAATTGTCGAATTAAGAGAAATAATATCGAAAAAGATATTTAATTATGAAAGGGAAGAGAACCAAATATGGTATGAAATAGATTTACAAGATCTATATTTAGATACTGAAAGAATAGAATTATATGATTTAGAAATGGAATATTCAGATTAAAAAATGAATTATAAATATTTACAATATTGGACAAAAGCTATAGAATTAATTATATTCTCCATAGACAAAGTAAAAATAATTAAGGACAAATTAGAATTATTATATAGTGAAGATCCTCTACAAGGATGGGAAAAACATAAAACAAAAATAAAAATTGAACACTACCCTATTTGAGCCTCCACCTCAAAGCCCTCTCGATGCTAAGTCTGTATCCCAACGAAATAGATAAAAGTCAATTATCAATTTAACATAGGAAAGACAATGATCAATACCAATCCACATCTTTCAAGATCAAAATATAGAATAGCTCCTTAAACATAATTCAACATGGATGAGAAAATATTTCACCAATGTGAATTCATTTGTGAGAAATACTTTCACAATAGCATCATACTTTCCTTTCAAAGCATCATCAATTCATTTAAAACAACTTCATGAAAACATACATATTTTCATATATTTATAATTCATAGGTTCATGAGTTCATCATAGATTTATAGTTGAAAATCATAATTTAGGCATGGATCAACGTAACTTCAACTAAATATCATGTATGAACATTGATTCATGCATTAGGAGACTTAATAAGCAACAATCAATCAAAATTGAATGAAACCCATAGAAATATTGGGTTGAAACCCTAACTTAAATCAATTGAAATTGAAGGGACAAATTGGAAACCTTGGGAACCCTGTGGAGGAAAGGACTCTATGAGTTAATGCATACATACCTTGATCCTTTAAGCCCAAAATGATGGAGAATTGAAGACGTGAATGGAACCCTAGCTCTTCTTCTTCTTCTTCCTTAGCGTTGAGAGAATTTGAGGAGTGAATTTGGTCAAGTTTAGGGAATTTAGGAGAATGAGGTGAAAATGGGTAAATTGAGGGCTTAAAATGTTATATAGGGCTTGAGGTAGAAGGTAAAATGATAAGTTATGATTTAAAATAATTAGGGAAAAGACCCAAAAACCCTATAAAAATAACTATCGACTCGACCTACTATTTGGACCTACGGATCGTAGAACTTCCTATGGTCCGTCCTGGTCAACCATAGACCAAGCACTAGGACCATGATTTCACATATCTTTTGATGAAACATTCTACGATTTGTAGGTATTTCTATGTTCCATAGAAACCAACCGTATAAACCAAATTTGACCCTTCAAAATCTCACTAAATATGGGACTCACCTACAAGACATATCTACAACTCGTACATGGATTGACGGACTGTCCTGGTGAATCGTACAAAGGGTATAGGACTTGTTTTGAAAAAAATATTTTCCCCTTCCAACGGTTGCTATCTAAGGCTCGTAGAAACTTCTACGAACCATTGATGAGACCCATAAAACCAAACGTCAGTCCAAAAAAAAATTTCTTCCTATTCCAAATTATGGGGTGTTACACTGTCTCGTCTCATTTAAACTTTTAATAAATATAATTTGTCCTACCCAATCCTGCCTTGTCCTATTTGAGTCTTCTCCCGTCCTGTTCTGCTAATAGTTTGTCTTGTCCTCCCCAATTACCATCCCGAAGGACAACATAATAAAAACAAAATCATCAAAATTTTCACATTATATACCTCTGTATGCTTATTCCTACAAGCATAATTAACATAAATCAATAGCAAATATAAACTACGTCTGAAGACCAATCAACATGTTATACAACTCATATCACGTATATGGGACAAATGAAAGTATAACTTCAAATAAATCTTTAGATATCACAATTGCTTCCCCCTCCTTAAAGTATTCAAGTCACATTTACCTATTTAAAGAAATTACTCAATCATGCTTGACTTGAATTAATATTTTAGGACTAACCCCTTCTCACTTGATTTCAGTACCACTTGTTAACATTATACTTTAACCATCATTGTCGGTTCATTCTTATTTTCAACCTATCATATTATAAATCAACTAGTCACGCGACCCTTTTGGGGTTCACTTAATCAATACACAGTTGTTACAGAACAATCCTTCATTTTCCATAACAATTATATCAAGTACAACATTACTTCATTATGGACATAAAAAAATACTTACAGTTTGACTCTATTAGATTTTCAAGTTCATTCCACCCTCACTCTAGTGACTTTTATATTACCCTTCAGAAATAACCACATGCAATCCCAAGCTTTTCATTCACATTAATTATTGTGAGGTTGATTTATATAATTATTAATGCATGCCAGATACACACATCTACATTAACCTAATAACATTATGCTAAAGTTCGTCTATGAAAACATCATGCCTTCATGTCATGTTGTCTCTATTAATTCTAGGATGTATCTACTTGTAACTAATAAAGTTTATACATAAAGTAATCATAGCCTGCCTCGATTGCAGATCTTGAAAAAAGCAAGCTACTCAATATATATTTTTCCTTCCTTCACGCCTCAAAATGTTTAACATCTAATAAACAAACAAATGTAAGAGTAACTAATCATTTACTCTTCACATAAATGGTTTGAGAATTTAAACCCACTATTTGTATCCTTATTTACTGTATATAACATTATCGAGAGATCATTCGATGATCAATATTTAATTCATTATCACTCACATTATCTAAATTAATGGATTTTATACTCCAACTACCCCCTCTTAATTAAGTACTTTTTATGCTAAAGGTCCCATATTTATTAATTTCAAGGGATTAATAGAAAAAGAGCCCGAGAAAAAGGAAAAAATTGATTTTTTGATGTCAATAAAAGATCATATAATAAAGTAGCGGGTTAGATAGCAAGAGCAACTAGATCAGTAATGAAAAGGGTGGCTAAAATGGATAGATCCCTTTTACATCATTCGACCTGCATCATTTTATGATGCGATACATGTGCTCAGGATCATCAACAGACATTTCATTGAGATCACTATTCACTCGCAGACAGTTTTGGTGAGGCCTCCTTGCTTTCGGGAGACTTCATTTTCATTCAGCTTAGTAGTATTAAAGGTGTTGTGGGTCTTGTCCCGACACCTATCTTATATTTTTTAGAGGCTTCATAGACAGACAAACTTAGATGATTCCATTGTTTTTCCTAGGATGTTTTATTTAACTCATGACTCATGTTAAGTATTTTGCAAGATAGTATTTTTATGACTTTCTTAAATGTCTAAGTGTTCACCTATTTTATGCTTCCATGTATTGTTTAACGTCATGTAAGTCATGTTACGTCCAGGGTGTAGGCCCAGGTCGTGACACATCTGTTGAAGAAAATGGAAACTGAATAAATGGAACAGGTTGATCAACCTGGTACAATTTATGTGTACGACGGAGTTAGAGTCACTCTATGATTAGATAACATATATCGACTAGGCTGCTACTTCTTATACTAGCTGAAGTCGACTAGGATTATATTACGACTAGGATTAGAGTACTTATAATTGCATTATTATTATAACTGTAATAGGTATTGTAGTAGGACTCTAAGTATAGTTAATTTAGGACTCTAAAATTATCTTCCTATATAAGGAGCATGTACTTAGCAATTTTAATCATCAATAAAATCTTTGATTCTCTAATCCTAGACATGAGAATTATAAATGGTATTAGAGCTTAAAATATCTTCCTCTCTCTGAGTATTGATAAAAGAAAAAAGGAACCACACGTTCAATTGCAATGGCCCCCTCTACCAACACTATGTTGACCTCCTCACTTCACAAACTTATTGTCGCTGGCTCCATTAAACTTAAGTCAAGAAACTACCTCATATGGAGGATAAAAATATCCCAAATGATTTAGGTGATGAGACTAACATATCTCATCACAGAGAATGAACTAACTAAAAATAGTTGTTCCACCGAAAAAACTATTGGAAAAGTTGTAGTGATTGAGAAAGATGTAAAAGATAGTGACAACATTGATGATTGTGCGGAGAAAGATGTATTACTAAAGAGTTGGGTCTTAGGCACCTTGACAGAAGAAAACAGGTACCTAATTTTGGGAATGCTTGGAAAAAAAGCTTATTCTCAAGCAACAAAAGATAAGGAGTTTCAAATGAAACAAAATCTACAAAGTGTTAGTCTATGAACCCAAAATATTAATGAATACATCAAGGAATTCAAAGGCATACATGATGGCCTTGCAGCCATTCACAAACATGTGGATGAAGACAGTAAAGTAATCAATTTTTCTAGAGGGTTAGGTCTCAAATACAAGACCTTCAAGACTGCCATGTTAGGTAAGGCAACATATCCCACCCTTAATCAATATGTTAATTCTCTCAAAGGTTTTAATATTAGGAAAGATGAAAAGGATATGACTCAACAAAACCATAACATGGAATTCTCTTCCCAAAGGAGGAGGGGAAGAGAAAACAAGAAGTTCAACTCTAGAGAAAGAGGTTTCAAGCCTACTGGACATGGAACATGTTCTCGGAACATTTAATATGGACCACGTTTTTCGAACAATCAAAGTTTCCTAAGTGAAAATAAAGGGAGGAATAGTACTGATTCATATCAAATTTGTGGTAGGCATAATCATGTTGTTCTTAAGTGTTTTTACAGGTGATACTACTCATTTCTATCTACAAATGGACTACCAGAAAAACCAACGTGACATCACATTCATACCAAATCATTGGCAAAATAATTTTTTGCTGGGTTTTCGAAGTAAGCTAGGAGTAACCATTCCTTTACTCTCTAGCTTGAGGGGAAATGTTGAAGATAAAGGAAATTGAAGACATGGAACAAGTTGAACAGCCTGGTCCAATGAACGTGTACAATGGAGTAAAAGTTACTTTAGGTTTAGGTCACTTATATTGACTAGGCCACTACTTCTTGTACTAGCGGAAGTCGAATAGGATTAGATTACGACTAGTATTATATTATGACTAGGATTAGAGTACTTATAACTGCATTATTATTATAGAAGTAATAGGTAATAGGAATCTAAGTATTGTTAACTTAGAACTCTACAATTTTCTTCCTATATAAGGAGCATGTACCCAACAATTCTAATCATCAATACAATCCTTGATTTCTTTAATCATTAATACTCTTAGAGAAATCAAGGATTGTATTGATGATTAAAATTGTTTAGTACATTGTCTTGACCCGCCACTTTGCCTATCAAATTTGACATAAAAATAAGGGGAAAGAATCTAGAGTTGAGTGTCATAACCCTCACGTTGCCCTTCAAATTTGGCATAAAAATAAAGGGAAGGAATCTAGAGTTATGGAGGTTAGTGGAAAACTCTAGAATTCCTTAGTTAGTTTCTTGGAAGGCTTACATTGGAAGAAGAATAGTCCTTAATGGAATATTTTAGAGAAATATGGAGATTTCCTTAGGAAGGTTATAGAATTACATAGAAAGTTCTTGGAATGTTCTAGAGTTATAGAGAATTCTAGAAGAGAGACTAACTTGTAAATAAGTAGGAACTTGTGTAGTAATTTTTATTTACACTTTAGCCTCTAGAAATATAGTATAAATAGATGGGACATTCATTTGTAAGGTATCAAAGCTTAAACAAAGATCAACCAAGTTGTAAAACATTCTCCAAGTTATACAAAGCCTTCTTCCAAAGCTTTCTTAGTCTTTCTTTCATTCTCTTAGTGATCTAAGTTTCAAAGGATTACTTGAGCTTACAAGATCGTAAAATATTCATGAGTAAGTTGTCAAGTATAGCACAAAGCATTAGTAGAACTCTAAGTTTGTGACAACGTGGTATCAGAGCAAAGGTTTGTCACTACGGAAGTGACCAGCGAAGGAGACATAAACGCTGCTAGCACCACCGATGTCAGGCTGGATGGTGGAAAAACGCACCACAAGGGACATAGTCACCATAAGAGTAGTGAGGAAATGTTCCTCAACCCTACACCAAGCGAGGCGCTAACATCTCACCCACCTACAACCACTAAAGCAAGTGACGATGAACATGGTGATGAGGCCATTGACATCACACCTGGAGTAGAGTAGGTTGCAGGGGTTGACATGGTGAGGCAGGCCATGAAGATCTTAGGAAAATGCTTGAATGAGGTTGATGACAAGTTCAAGACTCTGGAGGACTTCATCCTTGAGGAGAATGACAACATCCCCCAAGGAGTTGAAGGGCCACCAGCGTGCCGAGTTGGAGATGAAGAAGGCCATCACTTCCTTAGAGTGTCGGCTCATGCAAGTGTTAAGCATGATTGAGACCATGAAGGCCGAGATGAATACACTCAAGGAAGGTGTGGAAGTTAAAGGACCATCATCGTTTGAGTGAGATAGGGAGGCCAACGATAAGGTTCCCAAGCCACCTATATTCAAACGCGTCTGTGACACGTAAGAGGTGGATAATTTCTTATGACACTTAGAGAATTACTTTAAGTGTAATCAAGTGAAGAGCGATGAAAACAAGATCAACACTGTGATGTTGTATCTTTTGGAGATGGCCATGGTATGGCGGAGGCGTAAGGAGTCTGAGATAGAGAAAGGGCTTTGCACCATCAACACTTTGGATCAATTTCGAGTGGAGTTCAACAAGGCTTTCTTCTCTAACAATGTAATCTATGAGGTGAAGCACAATTTTTGGGAGCTGAAGTAGACAGGCAGCATACACGCATATGTGAAAGAGTTTACCACCCTCACTGTTCATATTCCCAACCTCATGGATGAAGATATGTTGTTCCACTTCATGGATGGGCTGCAAAATTAGGCCAAGTTGGAGTTGGAGAGCTGATAAGTCAGCACTATTGATGAGGTCGTCAAGTAGGCTGAAGCTCTGACAGACTTTTAGGCATGAAAAACCCAAAAGATCTAGAGGAGAAGATATGAGAGGTAGTCATGACCAAGGTGGGGCAGATCGTGGCAAAATCGAAGAGTAACGGCCACATCTTAAGAATCATGATACCTATTGGTCTGATGGCAAGAAGTCTGGACATCATGGCAATATACAGAGGAAGACAGAGCCTACAAAGAGAAACTTTTACTACATATACAGTGGGCTACATGGGTATGCAAGGTGCCCTAAATTGAAGAGCATTTGGTGTTATCTTGTGGGAGTAGAAGGAGAAGGATGCACATGAGCAAGGAAAAGGTGCAGAGACGAAGCAGTTGGGATTTATAGGACTATGCAGAGCCATCACGAAGCATCCAAAGAAGCCGAGAGAATACAACACGCAGTATGTTGAAATCACGATTAATGGAAAACTCGTTTGTGTTATGGTCGATACGGGTGCAGAGGCCAACTTCATGAACAAGATGGTAGCAACAAGTTTGGGGCTAAGTTACAGTCCAAGTAATGCCCATTTCAGGAAGGCCAATGCACCACCGACTACCATGTGCGAATTCATGTATGGAGTAAGCATCACGCTAGGCAAGTGGCAAGGTAAAACCAACTTCACAATCGCTCCTTTAAGACTTCTTTGACATAATTCTTGGGCAAGAGTTCTTCCAGAAGTTTCATGTGGTGATCAATCCTTACCTCCAACGACTCTTGGCCATGGAGCAAGAAGGATCATGTATGGTACCCTTGGTTAAAGTACCAAAGATGGAAGGATGAGTCTGACTAACGACCATGCAGCTTGTGAGAGGCCTTAAGAAGAAGAAGTCGACATTCGTAGCCACTAATGAGAGTGTGACAAAAGACAATAGTGCAAAAGGGACTTCGCCACCATGTATAGGGAAAGTTCCACAAGAGGACAAAGATGTGACGTCTGAGGACCTGAACAAAGGCATTGATCATGGTCACACATGTGAGAAGACATGACTGAATCGTCCATGTAGCAGCAATGCGACGTGGTCGTCGCAACATCAAGTGGGGGAGAGTGTCGTGACCCGCCACTTTGTCATTCAAATTTGGCATAAAAATAAGGGGGAAGAATCTAGAGTTAAGTGTTATGACCCGCCACTTTGCCCTTCAAAGTTGGCATAAAATAAAGGGGAAGAATCTAGAGTTATGGAGAGATTAGTGAAAAACTCTTGAATTCCCTAGAATTTTATCTTACATATTCTGAAATGTCATTCGGTCTTGAATTTAATACCAAGAATACAAACAAAAAAATGGTTTTAATTCCAAGAAAAATATGATATCTTCATAAAGTCATTGACCAATGATAGTGGGATCAGGAGTATTTGAAACAGTTAGAAGGGAGAGAGAAGAGCCATCAACGTAAGGGAATCAATAATCAGACATTGTTACCAAACTTTTGATGTTTAGTATAGTAGAAACATCGGTAGAGGTAAGGAGTAGGGAGGAAGAAGAAGATGGAGATGTCATTTTCTTGAAGATGACCAAGTCCCCTCTCTCTTCCTTGCCTCGTCTTTCAAAAATCAATGCTCCAACTTGAATCCTTCAACTTCAATTAAGTATTGCACTAAAAATCTAAGAATTTGGGGTGAAATTGATCTTGAAATTGTTGAATAAGAAAAGAGGAAAAAACTAATAAAATAGGTGATTAGGTTTATTGGGGAGAGAAGAAATGATCAAATCTATTATTTTTGATAAATTTTTTAATTGGGTTTGGGTCAAAGAATGCAGATATGGGTTGGGTGGGTAGGAAAAAAATTAGTGGGTTGAAATTTAATTTCATCCAATAGAAAGATGTTACGTAATAATTAATAATGATAAAAAATTTAAAAAATGTTGATAGTTTTAAGGGTAATTGCGGACCAAAAAGGTGGACTAAGGAGTATTTTTAACCCAATAAGTGAATGAGAGATATTTTCAAACCTTTTCGAATAGTCTAAGGGTAATTTTGGTGCTTTTCCAGTTTCTCAAATTAATAAGTAATAGTTTAGGTATGAAACTCACACTTTCAATAGTTTAAATATGAAACTAAAAAAAAAAAATAGGTTTTTGCCACTTATCTCTATCATAATAGAATATTTTAAAACATTTCACATATCTTTATATATCACAAAATATTTCATAATCTTTAATTAAGCAAGAAAAGTTCCAAAGAAAGAATACATGTTTTCCAAGAGAGAGAGAGAGCACTATATGGGTACTTTCGATGAATTTTTCAAATGAATTGACGTTTTAATTTCCAAAAAAAAAAAAAGTAAACATTTTATGTGCTAGTAAAATTTTTTGTTGAAATATTATATGTTGAGAAAAAAAAAGTAAAGAATTATCAATGTTGACAAAAATCTTAAAATAAAAGAGCAGGAAAATAAAAATAAAAAATAAAACCCGGGAGGTTATAGATTCAAATGTGAAATATCAAAATTATTCAAAGGATAAAATGTGGCTATTATGTTTGAAGGGGAAAAATAATATGTTTTCTTAAAATATTCTTTTTATCTTTGTTTTTGGAGACAAAAAGAAAACTTATTTTAAAGAAAAAATGTTTTTGAAAATGATTATTTATCACATTAATATCTACGTTTCATATTCTACCATTTTAATATACAAATATAAGACTAAATTAATAATATTAATGAATATCAAAATATGTAGAAAAGTACTATTGTTGCTACAAAAGGTTTTTGGGCAAGTGTCACTTGCCCTTAAAAGTTTTGGTTGGCAAGTGCTACTAGCGCTTTAGAATTTGGTGGACAAACACTAGTAGCACTTGACAATTTCACTTGGCAAGTGAAGAGTTTATGTGGACAAATTATGAATTGGTTTGACAAGGTGTTTCCATCAGAGACAAGAATCGAGAAGATCAATTACTGATTTCACGTAGCTTTACCCCATATCATAATTGCAGTATTTTTTTTTTTTTCCTTTTACATGCATATTAAGAAATCATAAATAAAAAGATAATTTTACTAATTCGCTCCTTAAAAAACTTCTTGGGAATTTATAAACAAATGTGAACACGTTAAAAAAGAATTCAATGCAAGGGTAATATAAGAAAAAATTAATTAATGTTTTCTTGATTTAGTAAGGTGCACAACTAATATGAAACAACTATTTTTAGTACGATGATCAACTAATATGAGATGGAGGGAGTACTTGCGAATGTTAACATAAATTATCTCTCTATTTTCAAAACTGAATAATAAAATTGAATATTTATTTTTAATACAAGTGAACAAGTAAAATTAAATAGGGAGAGTATAAATTACTACTCCCTCTGTCCCTAATTACTTGTCCACTTTTCCATTTTTAGTTATCCCTAATTACTTGTCCATTTTGACAAATCAATAAAGGACAATTTGTTTTACCTATTATATCCACTTCATAATTAATAGGGATAAAATAGTAAACTTACTATGTTAATAATTATTTTCTTAATAGGTGTATCAATTTAAAAGTGGACAAGTATTTAGGGACAGAGAAAGTGTTACCAAATAGTGTAAGATATGAATGTATTGATGAGTAATTCTTCCACGCTTAGTTGACTATTGGCATTGTGTACAATTAATTAAAGGGAAAAAACCTCAAATGTGCTATCAAACATTGAGAAAAAAACTCGTCTATATTATCTGTTAAAAAATTGGCTTATTTATGTCATTTTTATTTGAGATAGAGGCTCCTACATGCCATTAGTTGTTAACTAAATACAGTTTCGATTTTGCAAAACTATTTTTTACACATGATCAATTATGATTCATTCACGTCATTAATTAAATTATTTTTTAAAAGAAAAAGACTAAAATATGTCATCGAAGTCTTTTCTCAAATGAAAATGACATAGATGAACGAAAAATTTAATTGATGACATAAATAAATGTTTTCTCAAAATTTGATGACATAAATAAATTTTTTCTCAAAGTTTGATAACATATTTAAGCTTTTTTCCTTAATTAAATTGCATAATTCCAAGGTATTTTTGCGTTCAAATTAAATTGTTTAGTTGTCCCATTCTAAACTAGCAATCGAAATGGACAAACTTTTCCTATTTAAGAAGAGTCACTCTTCCACATCTATACAAAAATTAGTCAAGATGGAAAAAAAACAGTGATAAAATAATATCTAAGAAAGAAGATAAAAATACTAATAATGATGAAGACAATAGCAAAGCTAAGGTAGTTGCCACTGAAAATGAAAGTGCTTCAATTTTTCATACTTATGAGCAGTGGTGGATGCAGGATTTTTATTTAGGAGGTTAGAATATAAAAAGTAAAAATGTGAAAAGGTTGATTAAAAGGAGCGTAGCAGCAAAAGACAAGATTAATTTTAACTCGTTTTGTTATGTTCCATTTAATATTTCTTCCTACTTATGTCTTGCTTCATCGAGCCTTTTTAAAATCTATTGTGTTTTTAGAAAAAAAAATACATTAGCTATTTTTGAGTTGTAGCCAAACTTCTTTTCAAAAGCTAAAACATAACTTTCTCCAAAAGCACTTTTGAAAATTTTGACCAACCACAAATTTGATCTCTAATATTGACGACAAAAAAAATTGAATTTATTAGCCAAACACATAATGTTAATCTACAAAATAATTTTTTTGTGAAAACATTTCTGATAAAAAGTACTCCTCGTAATAACAATTTTTATAAATTTGGCCAATCTCGCTATTAATTTTGTTGTTTTAACGTTTTAAACATATTTATTACTAGGAGCCTATTCTTATTCTATATTATATTCTTCGTAAAATGATACATATAATTTATATAAATATTATTTATGAAAAAAAATTAATGTTATATTAATTAATACTTCCTCTATCCCAATTTATGTGGTACTTTTCATTTTTTTGAGAATAATTTTAGTTTGACCGAAAATTTACGCATGAAATTTTCAAATTTTCAAAATGAAAGTTATATATTTATAAACTACATAAAAAGTAGTATAAGTCAAAATAATTGAAAATTCAAAATATTTAAGAGATATATGAAAAATTCATAGGTCAAAAAAGACTTGTTTGAATCTTGAAATTTAGAAAATGTCACATAAATTGAAATGGAGAGAATATCAACTTTTATTAATTCTCATCAAACTTCAACTCAATTTCGTATAAGCTTCAATGATTTTGATAGGGAAATTAACCTTTGTAAAATCAAATCAAACAACATTTTGAAAGTTGTGGCTGGGCTTTGGAAAAAGACAAAATTAAAACTTATAACTAAAAGTTGTGGGGAAAGACAAAATTTAAGCTAAAATTAAAGAGCAATTTTTACATATAGCAAACATAAAAATCATATTTATATGTTATAGCTATAATTTGCATAATTGCGCTCCATATCAAACATAAATATGTCTATTTTGCTATACATATACAAAAGAAAGAAATTGTAGAATCTGTTTCGATATACATATACAAAAGATCAATTCTATAATCTGTGTTTGTATAAAGCGAGAAAGAGAGAAAGACAAAATAAAATTGGGCAGGGGAAGATAGTATTTGTATAATCATAAGTGTATAGGATGAAAATATATGCATTTGTATTTATATATACAATTTTCTCTCGCTTTATACAAACACAAACGCAATGTATACATTTGTGTTTGTATAAAGTGAGAGAGTCGAGCGAGATATGGGAGAGGGGACGAAAATATGTGTATATACAATTTTCCCTCACTTTATACAAACATAAACGCATTTTATACATTTGTGATTGTATAAAAGCTAGAGAGGTGAGGGAGACTACCCAGCGAGAACGAGAGTGGCAAGCGAGATTCACCAGTAGAGAGGCGAAATTACAACAGTTTGTTATGGGGTACAATTAAATCAAACTATAGTTATAGCATTTAATTTGAATTAATAGTATATGTATATATACAATTTTCTCTCACTTTATAGGAGACTACCCAGCGAGAACGAGAGTGGCGAGTGAGATTCACCAGGAGCAGTGGCGGACGCAGGATTTTTATTTAGGGGGTTCGAATATAAAAAGTAAAAATGTGAAAAGGTTGATTAAAAGGAGAATAGCAGCGAAAGACAAGATTAATTTTAACTGAGTAAATTTTAACTCGTTTTATCATGTTCCATTTAATATTTCTTCCTACTTATGTCTTACTTCATCAAGCCTTTTTAAAATCTATTGTGTTTTTAGAAAACAAATATAGTAGTTATTTTTCAGTTGTAGCCAAACTTCTTTTCAAAAGCTAAAACATAACTTTCTCCAAAAGCACTTTTGAAATTTTTGGCCAAGCACAAATTGATCTCTAATATTGACAAGAAAAAAAAAATAGAATTGAATAGCCAAACACAGAATGTTAATCAACAAAATAACTTTTTTGTGAAAACCCTTCTGATAAAAAGTACTCCTCATAATAACAATTTTTATAAATTTGGCAAATCTCGCTATTAATTTTGTTGTTTTAATGTTTTAAACATATTTATTACTATGAGCCTTTTCTAATCCTATATTATCTTCTTCGTAAAATGATACAGATAATTTATATAAATATTATTTATGAAAAAAATCAAACGTTATATTAATTAATACTCCCTCTGTCCCAATTTATGTGACACTTTTCATTTTTTTGAGAATAATTTTAGTTTGACCGAAAATTTACGCATGAAATTTTCAAATTTTCAAAATGAAATTTATATATTTATAAACTACGTAAAAAGTACTATAAGTCAAAATAATTGAAAATTCAAAATATTTAAAAGATATATGAAAAATTCATAGGTCAAAAAAGACTTGTTTGAATCTTGAAATTTAGAAAATGTCACATAAATTGAAATGGAGAGAATATCAACTTTTATTAATTCTCACCAAACTTCAACTCAATTTCGTATAAGCTTCGGTGATTTTGGTAGGGATATTAACCTTTGTAAAATCAAATCAAACAACATTTTGAAAGTTGTGGGCTGGGCTTTGGGAAAAGACAAAATTTAAGCTAAAATTAAAGAGCAACTTTCACATATAGCAAATATAAAAATCATAGTTGTATGCTATAGCTAACATAAATATGTATATTTTGCTATACATTTACAAAAGAAAGCAATTGTATAATCTGTTTCGGTATACATATACAAAAGATCAATTGTATAATATATGTTTGTATAAAGCGAAAAAGAGAGAAATTAAAGACAAAACAAAACTAGGTAGGGGAAGATAGTTTTTGTATAATCATAAGTGTATAGGACGAAAATGTATGCATTTGTATTTGTATATACAATTTTCTCTCGCTTTATACAAACACAAACACAATGTATACATTTGTGTTTGTATAAAGTGAGAGAGGCGAGCGAGATATGGGAGAGTGGCGAGAGAGATCTGGGAGAGGGGAGGGAGGGGAACGAAAATATATGTATATATACAATTTTCTCTCGCCTTATACAAACACAAACGCATTTTATACAGTTATGTTTGTATAAAAGCGAGAGAGGCGAGGGAGACTACCCAGCGAGAACAAGAGTGGCAAGAGAGATTCACCAAGAGAAAGCCAAAATAACAACAGTTTGCTATGGGGTACAATTAAATCAAACTATGGTTATAACATTTAATTTGAATTAATAGTATATATATGTATATATATACAATTTTCTCTTGCTTTATGGGAGACTGGCCAGCGAGAACGATAGTGGCGAGCGAGATTCACCGGGAGAGACGCGAAACAACAACAGTTTGCTATGGGGTACAATTAAATCAAACTATGATTATAACATTAAATTGGAATTAATAGTTTGCTATTATATACAATTTTCCCAAAATTAAATATATGTGTGTTAAGCAAGAATCGAACTTGGAACCTTGGAGTCATTCTGAACCCCCTTGACCACTGAGTTACGCGTCACAGTTGTGTTGAGGGGGTTCATTTTAATATATATACTCATAAATAACAATTTTAACCTTATATATATAGTGTAATTTTTAATCGAGGGGGTTCGGTTGAACCCCTTTCCGTCCACCTAGGTCCTCCCCTGCTTATGAGGAGTTTTTGGCTGATGACTCAATGAATTTTCATAGTGAAATAATGAAAATAATTGATGTTAAAGACTTGTCAATGTTTGATTATGAATCAAGGGCCACTTCAAAGTAGAAGGAGATGAAAACGATTATCAAGAAATAAATTTCTTAGTATTATTTTTTAAGTTTTATGCATGATGTCTCCAATATTGAATTATGGTTGTTGTCTCTTTTTGTTGTGTACTTGTGTTTAATTAAATTGTATTTTTATTACTATTTATGTCTTATTTTGTGTGACATTATTTTACTTGTTATGATATTTAAGAGAAAAAAAGATTATTATTGAAAAAATTGTGATCTAAAATAATTTATACATATTTGTGTGGTTTATTAGGAGTAAAAGATAAATTTTAAAATTAAATTGTTTTTAATTATAATAAGTGACATTTTTTAAAATGGATTAAAAAGGAAAAGATCTAGCATAAAAATGAGACGAAGGAGTATAATTGGACTGATATGGGAGCAATGCGAACTTTGGATATATACGCATATTATCAAAAAAAATGAATCACTATATTGAATGGAAATTTATCGTATCAAAGTTTTAATGAATTAGAATTTTGGAATATCGTATCACTATATAAATTTACTATGCCATTAATTGATTTCTTAATAGGTCTGTCAATTCAAAAGTAGACAAGTAATTAGGGACAGAGGGAGTATATACTGTTGGAAAACTATATGCACAGCGGAAGCATATCAGAATCTTATTGCTTACATGAATAATAGACAACCAATATTGTTTATGCTAGACCACATAATCATGCTAGAACACAACCATACTGAAATTTAATTCGAATCCCCAAGTTAGACAAACCTTCAAGTGAATCTACAAGATAGCTATGGTCTTCTACAGTGATCCCAAGTTCACATCTGAACTCTCTCAATACTTGGGTGGGCAAGTATGAATAGAAAACTGATTAATCTTTTTCTAGGTTAGGAGAATCTCTATTTATAGAGATTTCTTCCCCAATACAAAAAGGAGAAGAAAACCCAGTTTTCTTGAAAAACTAGAAAACACCCACCTACTCCTTTTTCCCTTAAGAAATAGGATTCTGAGTTCTAGCTAAATATGGGAATTGGAGGGACCACATAATTAATTACTGAGGCTTCCTATTATGAAAATAATTCCAAATAATTAATTTGAATTATTCTTACCATAATAAATTACAAATCATTCCACTAAAAATTTATAATTGCACTCCTCTATTTATATTCATAATTCCCCATTAAACACTTATATAATTCCCCATGTTAAGATTTCAGATACTAATCAATAAATTAAATTACTGACGAATTTAACTTAATGATTAATTTCCTTTAGAGCACTACTTAACTTATTTCATGTGTCGGATTCATAAATCCACTTGCAAGATTTGACATTATGAAAACTTATAAGTTTCTCAAAAAGGCATATCAATCAATCTCTATAACGAGACATGGATTCCATCAACTAACTTATTATTTCACCAATATATATTATTATCATCCAACTTACTAGGCATATTGACCCATCTTAGAATCTCACATGTTAATAAATCAAAACAATAATTAAGATATACAGATCATAATAGTTATATCCGGATTAAGAATATAAGTACATTTAATAGTTTAGAGAATATGTTTTGTCAGTCAGTCTAAAGCAACTATCTCTACTCGGTCCCGTTCAATACATACAAAATGCACTAGCACAAGAAGTTGGAACTATACCGTTCCCATAATCAAGATAAATTACATATAATCTTGTGCTACAATCATACCGATGACATGTCCAATTTCCATCCTAGATTGTGAACAAAAAACGTTATACTTATAAGAACCGATGATTTAATCCTCTGTGTATAAGCTAAAACTCTACACACTAAATCATCTACTATATAAGTAAACAAACACCATAAACGAATATAGGATCTATTAAAATTGAGCAAATATTTATTTTATAATAAATATTATTTCTTAACACTTGGTTAATAGTATATATCCCAGCAATCTCCCACTTAGACTTTTAACCATCACAATTGTTATAATGTACTATATCTAAATGCATGGTTAATAGTATATACCCTAACAATCTCCCACTTAGATATTTAATCTTGAAAATTGTTAGAATACTATGTCTAAACACATGATTAATAGTATATACCCTAACAATCTCCCACTTAGACTCTTAACTATGCATTTACAACTTTCACAAGCATTCCTTTATTTCTATTTTCTCGTGCAATTTTGTCTAGTAGTGCTTCGTCGTAACAAATCGATTTTGTACTAGATCTTGAGAGAGCTTCTCATGAAACCTTCCAAGAGTACTTCTTTTCAGATCATAAAAGTTCTCTCAAGCATACAAAACAAATCAATCTTCGCTATGATTCTCCCACTACAACTAAGCACTATATAATCACACTTTCATGATCTTGAGTCTTAATATTTTCTTCAAAATCTTTCGATATTGAAATATTAACAACTTTTCATGTAGTGTTCTTCAATTTGCTCAACATCACTTCCACTACTTGAGGTAGAGTTTTCTTATGTCTAGCAACGTTTCTCTCACTACTTAAATGCATGCAATGGAACGTCATTTCTGACATACCGATTAGATGTTTTTTGAGCATCTGAATTTATAATTGACTTATTTGTTATTTCTTTGTTCAATTCCTATAAAAACTAGTTTACTTCTAGGAACATGGTTTACTAAATGATCCTTTTCTAGAAATCAGACAGTTGTGTTAACAATTGTCTTATTTTCTTTAGGACACTATAATAAACCTTCTTTCATTCTTTAGGATATCTAATTAACACACACATTCCATTCTTAATTCTAATTTTCTTGTTCTCACATGAACAATTCTATAGCTGAACATGTCATAGATTAGACTTATGTCAAATCCAACTAGTTCTATAGTTGTTCAAGGTACTGATTCGAAAGAAATTGAATTCAGAATGTGATATGTAGTTATTACAACCTATCCCAAAAGAAACAAAATAACTAATAATAAGTAAATACTTAATCGTATCATCTTCATAAGAGTCTACTTCTTTTCTCTTCTACACCAATCTATTATGTAGTGTCTGGTGTAGACAATTGAAATGCAATTATTCTATAAGATAAGTGACTCATGAGCTCGAGAAGAGGTTTACGTCACTACAATCAGATTGCAGTGACTTTATATAAATTTTTCATGATGCTATTTTTGTTTGTCTTAAATATTTTGATCAGTTTATCTAGACATTCAGACTAACAAAACATCAAAAAAAAAATATTCATATCATGAGTAACCGTTTGTGGAAATCTCAGAATACTCAAATTCACCTCTTGCTTGAATGTTCATTTACCTCACAAATCAAAATAGAATAATTCTAACTTATCACTACTGCTTTTTCCTTTTTTAAGAGGAAAGGTCTCTTAGTTATTTTTCCTTCGAACATAACTCACATGTTGATAGTGACTTCACTTTCAATGGTAGTTATGTCCATCCATTAACCAACCTCGAAGTTCTATTCAAAATAAATAACTCAGACGCTAGTGTACAATAAGCTTCATTCAATCTAAAAGATATTTTCTCTTATGAGATAGATTAATAAAATTCAGTTTATGCGAGTTAATATAAATAAAAAATCACGCATCAATATACCACAAGAAATGAAATATTCATCAAACTCAAATGATACGAGAGTTACAAATAAATATATCAAATAGTCATCTCTTATCTAGTTAGAAACTGAAAATAATTCCTTCTAACATAAGGTATATGTACAATGCATTCTTTGAATTAATATCCTATCTCTACCATAAGAAAAGTTTAAGTAGTACTAAGTGGGTGTGTAAAGTCTATTGAGAATATGAGATATAATACTTTAAATAGATCATAATATTTCGAATAATCCTAAATAACAAAATTCAAGGCTCATTTATACATATATATCCATGCATCTCGAATAGCCAATCGATGGGATTTGAGAACTACTCATGCAATACACATGTACAATGACCGATTATTCACTCCATAAACTTATATAGACCTAACTCAGATGGAGAGTCTACTGTTAGTTTAAGTCAAGTGAAAATCCTCTAGTTACATTGATCCAATCCTATATTACTCAGTTTAGGAGAGTTAATACAGATTATCAAAACTAGACAATTAAATACATAGTGACTTGTATCAATTTCATCCGATAGGGAGGAAGGTCTAAGCCAGCACATAAAATTAATACTTCACTACTATTTAATCAAATATGACCAAAAACTCATATAACGATCCAAAATAAATTAGTTTCTTACTAGGTCGTTCTTATGAATCTACCAAATTCCAGATCAATCAGAGTTCTTTTTTTTCGAATTCCAAAACTATGATCAATTTAGTTGAAAATGTTGTTTGGCCAAAATAGAATTTAAGATTTTCCCACTCAGTAATTCTTATCATATATCATCATTTTGTGAAATAGACACACAAATTAAGAATAAAGAACGAAATTCTAAAATTCCAAAAGAAAAGCATGTTTATGTATACATTGAATATTAAAATTCAAAAACACACCTCATAGATATCAATGCATCTTGAACAATAAATTTTGATGAAAAAATGACTACTCATGCAACATACATATGTGGTGTCAGATATTCACTTCAACAAATTTATAACAAAAGCTAACTCAGATGGAGAGTATATGTTATTTTAAGTCAACACATGTACTTAATACTTCACTAAAATTTAGTCATGAAGACCATAGAGAACAAACTCTATCACCACTATATATTATAGTTGAGTAATTTTTCAGTAAAATTAATTTTTCAAGATACAAAAATTATCTAAAAAAAATATCATTTGAACGACCTCAAATTACCAAATCACTGCATAACAATGAGTATTTTGAATTTGATCGTTTCTGATGAACCTATCGAATTTCAGATCAATTGGAGTTCAAAAATAATATTTATCTCCAAAGCTATGATCAAATTTAGATTCAAACAATTTGAGGAAAAATGAACAAATCTACATCCTTATCATATTCAATTTATGTTAACTCATCACGTGCAATCATGTACCATATATAACATAAATAAAACCAATATAAAGGATGTCATTCATACTAAATCACATTTAATTTCAAAGAACAACTTTAAAATCATTTTAATGACCTCAAAAAATATAACCATATAGCAATGAGTACTTTTCTTACTAGGTCGTTACCAATGAACTTATTAAATTTAAGGTCAATTGAAAAAAAAACTATTTCCAAAGCCATGACCAAATTCAAATATAAGTAATTTAAGCATCTTTAGAAATTAAAACAATATGACATACATTCTTATCACATATCAATTCATGTTAAATAACCATGTGCAATCATGTTCCAAATTTAACATAAACATAACTAACATAAAGAATGATCTCATCATATTCAAATAAAAATTTAATCCAACAAACTACCTAAAACCCATCTATATAAATTTCGATGGAACCATCAAATTTCAAGTCAATCAGAGATCAAAAAATTCATGTCCACCTAAACTATGACCAAATTTGAAAAAAAAATAATCACTTTAGGCATAGTTAAAGATTAAAATAACACGATTCAAAATTTTATTCTCTTTCAATAATTATCTCATGAGCATAAGACATATGTACTCCCATCCTTCCAACAATACTTATTTAGTATATTATTTTTAGATGTTCAAAAATATTTGTTCACTTAGTTTCTAATTTATTCTTATCATTAATTATAATCTTTATTTTATTTATTATTTTACGTATTATTTTGTAGAATTAGAAAAAAAGGTAACAATAATATTTTGCAAGACTTTAAAAAAAAAAAAAAAAAGCAACAATTAAAGATTTCAACTCTCAAAAAAACATATATCGATTGAAAATTTTAATATGAATATTATAATTTAATAAAAATAAATTTTTCATTTTTTGTAATAGATGTTTAAACTAGTTTCTCTCTATAAAATAGTCTTACTATTAAAAGTACATTAACATTTTCCCTTTATAGTAATTTGACTCTCAAAAGCATTTTTTAAAAAAGATTAGTCAAACACAATTTGCTTTTAAAAATCATTTATCAAACGAATTAGCCAAACACAATTTTTTTTAAAAAAAACACTTTTTTGAAAAGCTATTTTTAAAAAATGTTTCTAAAAATAAACAGTTTTTAGAAGTAATACCAAACATGCTCTTAATTATTTAAATCCTGACTATATAAAAGTTTAGTACTCCATATTTAAGAACATGTTGTATTTATCACTCCATCCATTCGAAAATAAGTGTTCTATCTCTCTATATTTCGTCTATCACTAGATGTTTACATCCCAACTCTTCTCTCAATTATGAACACCAGACATTCACTCCTTTTTATCCTAATTGATCCCTTTTTTTTTATGGAGAAACTATGTAATTAGATATATTTTATTATTATTATTATTATTATTATTTTAAAATATTACATATCTTATCATTAATTAAAAATTTCCTACCATATTTCGATAAGAAACACCTATTTCACTCTTTGCATTACCAAACCTTTGTCGTCTCTTTTACTTTTTAAAAATCATGAATTTTTATGTTTTAATGGCCACACACGCATCCTTACTAAATACACTTATTCCTTTGTAACTACGCAACCAACTAGGTCCACAAGGGACACTAAATTGCAATAGACAACACACATACATGTGGCATATGGTAGTGGTGGTGCGAGAAATTTTATGGAGAGTGTCTAAAAGAAGTTTAAGAAAATAAAAATTGTTGCTAGTAAAATTAAAACACGCGAGCACCCTAAGCACTGACTCTTTCGAGACATCTAAAATAACTGGGCTACACACTTTGTTCTCTCAAGGATGTCTAAATATGTTATTTAATCCCTTCGTATATCATTTTACTTATATATATGATATTATTTTACGACGAAAGGTGACACCCATAGTTATGCCCCTAGCCTATGGGTAAAAAGAAAAAAATGTAAACATAATTAGGTACTCCCTCTGTTCTATATTAAATGAATTTTAAGGTAAAAAAAAGAAGTGAATTTTTAAGATTGTTTTATTGTTCAAAATAATTGAATAGTTCAAAGTTTTAGATGGATGTTTGAAACTTTTTTTCATATTTGCACTTTTATTTAATAAAATATATTTTCTAGGAGATAAATTATATAATTATAAAGTTATATAAATAATTTTAAAAAGGACAACAATGAAAAGTATAATTTAAATTATATTCTTAAATATTTTTCTTAATATATATGCATTGTCTTATAAATTCAATTAATACGGCATAGAGGAGTAACTTAATAATGAAGTAAACTTCTGGTCATGCACTTACAAAAGAAGTCATTGGATGACTTTTCGAAAAGGAACGCTTTGTATTCGTCAAATTAAAGTTTCTTTTTGAAAATGAAAATATTATTTAATGGGGGGGGGGGGTCTTTTTGATAGATAAAGAGTTAAAGTTATTTATGTACTCCCATCCTTTCAACAATACTTAAGACATTAATTATAATCATTTATCTATTATATTTTTTAAGATATTTATCTTATTTTTGGATGTTTAAAAATATTTGTTTACTTAGTTTTTAACTTATCCTTATCATTAATTATAATCATTTATCTATTACATTTTTTAAGACATTATATTTATTATATTCAAATAGTGATTAGTAAAATTATCTTTCTATTTATAGTTTCTTAATAAGTGTGCAAAGTGAATACCGGATAACTATTGTTGGATAGAGGAAGTATTAAATTTTTGCATAATATTGTCTCCATTTTTTAAAAAAAAATTATTCAACTATTAAATACTCCCTCCATTTATTTTTACTTGTCACTATTTGACTCGGCATACCCATTAAGATAACAATTACTCTCTCCCTAATTACTTGTTCATTTTTTAAATGACACATTTATTAAGAAAACAATGATTGACATAACGAGTTTATCATTTAACCTTATTAATTATGAAGTAAATTAATTAAACATTTAAGATTTTTAAGAAATTCTACCTTTTCCAAAATTAATTAATTGAGGGTATAATTAGTAAAAAAATAATTATTTTTTCTTAATTTATCAAAATAAATAAGTAAAAAAGAAAATTAAATAAGTAATTAAGGACAGAGGAAGTATTTTGTTTGTTATTCAATTACGAAACGATCGACCCATGGTGGACAAGTGAGACATGAAAACAACATATTTATTTTTTCCTATATAAGGAGGCAAGAAGAAGTGCTCAAAAATAAAACTCTTAGAGGTCGTTTGGTAGAGTGTATTAGGAAAAATAACGCATGCATTAGCATTGTGTATTACTAGTACCTTGTTTGGTACTCTTTTCCAACCTATGTATAACTAATGCTTGCATTAGTTATACACTCTATTGTGTATTAAGGTGTGTATTGCTAATACCATGGATTTCTAGGTATTAGCAATGCAATGGTTTTAATGCATGCATTAGATTAACTAATGACAAAACTACCCTCTAAGCCTAATAATAATAATAATAATAATTATTATTATTATTATATAATTACTATTATTATAATTATTATTATTATAATAATAATAATTATTATAATAATAATTATAATAATTATAATAATAATAATTATAATAATTATAATAATAATAATTATAATAAATATAATTATAATAATAATTATTATTATAATAAATATAATAATTATTATTATTATAATTATAATAATAATTATAATTATAATAATAGTTATAATTATAATAATAATAATTTTAATAATAATAATAATTATTATTATAATAATAATTATAATAATAATCATAATAATTATTATTATTATAATAAGAATAATTATAATAAGAATAATTATAATAATAATAATTATAATAATAATAATGTGGGGGTATTTTTGTAAACAAATATTTTTTAATAGTCTTTATACAAGGCTTGCTATTTCCAATACATCAAACCAAACAATATATAAGAAATAATGCAAGCATAACTAATGCAAACATTACTAATACTTGCATTATTAATGCATGCATTACTAATACATCATATTCAGCATTATTCTTCTACACTCTACCAAACGACCCCTTAGAGATATATTGTTAGAATAATACAGAATGAGTGGGGAAAACAACTATTCATCGTTGGTGAAGAAGAAGCAAGTTTTAGAAGAAGAAAAAGAGGTGAGTAGTACTAGTAGTAAGATAGCAACAACAGTAGGTGTTGTTGCAGCAGGTGCTTTTGCTGCATGGGGAATTTCTAAAATTATGGGGTCTGAAGAGGAAAACAACACAAAAATGATGAAAAAACCGGGCGCAGATGGTTACATGCAAAGGAACAAATTTGAACAAAATACTAAAACCTATTTCCGTGATCTTCGTGGCAAGAAATGATGAAATCTATCATTTTCGATCTATTTGTATAACAAATAACAAATATTATTCTATTTTCATTTCCTTCAAGATGAACTGCAGTCCTGTACCTATAAGTTCGTTTATGTTTTGAAACAACTTTAAAGTAGTTGTTTCTTTGAAATGCCTTTGGTATTATTAGTAAGAATGAAGTATGTGAAATATTAATTTCGTCTTGTAAATAAGATCGAGATTGCAAGTGACAAGTTTCTAAGACTCAATATTTTCGAATTGTAATTAATATAAACTGTAGTTATATTATTTAATTAAGTAGTGTATGTTTGTTTAATCGCGTAATATTTCTTTAAAAAAAATCATAATTGACATAGTGATTTTATCATTTTACCTCTATTAATTATAAAGTCCATGAATTAAAAATTTAAGATTTTAAGAAAGTTTTATTTTTTTCAAAACTAATTAATTGAGGATATAATAGGTAAAAAAATTTGTCCTTTCTTGAATTGTCAAAATTGACAAGTAAAAAGGACAAATAAAAAAGAAAAATTGGACAAATAATTAAGGACGGAAAGTATCTACTTTTCTACTCTCTCCATTTCATATTAATTGAATTGTTAGAGACATTTTTTATTTTTCAAATTAACTTAATTGTTCAATTTTCAAGACTAGTTTTAGAATGTTTTTTTTTTAATTTTACCCTTCATTAGTTAGTATTGGAATTAGTTATTAATTAACATTTAGTTATTTTAATCATAATTTTGATAATAATTAATAAGGGTAATATTGGAAAGTTAAGCCTAATTTATGTCTTAATCTTTTTTTCTTAAAGGGTGTGAAATATCTTAATATTTCAATTAATATAAAATGGAGGGAGTAGTAATTATTGTTGATGGCTATGTGAGGAAGACATCATTTTAAAATCAACTTCATTTGATATCCTTTTTCTTTATTTTATCTGTCTTTTATTACAATGATTATTCTACTATATTATAAAAGGGAGTTTAGGCACAAGTATAATATATAATATTCAAGATTGGAACTTTTCCCAATCTTCAATATTATATATTATACTTGTGGGACTTTTAAAAGCTTTTATAATATAGTAGAATATATATATATGTGTGTGTGTGTGTGTGTGTGTGTGGAAAAGTTTCAATATGTCATTTACAAATGACTTAAAAAGCATTAAAAATTACGATAATTATGAATTTAAAATATTTAAAAGCTATATAATAAAATAGGTTGACTCTCAGAATTCTATCAAGCTCACATATATTGGGACAGAAAAAATAACACATATCATTTTAAAATTACCAAAAAAGTATTATAAATAATAATAATTAACAACTTAAAATATCATAAAGACATTTTAAAAAGGTTAATTTTGTAATTTTATCCATATCACATAAATTAGGACAAAGTGACCAGTAATGTACGTTATTTCAAAGTTACATAAAAATATTATAAATCACAATAATTAATAACTTAAAACATTTTTAAAAAAATATGAAAATTTGGATGACTCTCCAAATTTCATTTGTGTCAAATAAATTGAGACAACAAAAATAACATATATTGGGTCCATTTTAATTTATTTGTCTTGTTTTTTTAATATATATATTTAAAAATTGCATAAAAATACTATAAATCATGATAATTGACAACATAAAATATGTTTTGAAAAAAATAAAAAAAATTCCACTGATTCTTAAAGTGAATCTATCGTTAAAATACTATAAATCATGATAATTGACAACATAAAATATTTACAAAATGTTGTATGCGGGTAGTCTTATTATGCCTTAAATAGCGTCAAAGAAAGTACAGATTTGTCATAAAAAACTTATTCCTTTATCCACGCAAACAATCGCTTCAAAAACTCGGTTATTAGCCCCAAAACATACCATTTATATTATTGGGCCTTGTGGGACTTTTATATATATATATATGTCACAAATGGAAAAGTCTCAATCAAGGAAATGGAAAAGTCCCAATATATCATTTACAAATGACTTAAAAAACATTAAAAATTGCAATAATTACCAATTTAAAATATTTAAAAGCTATATTATAAAATAGGTTGACTCTCAAAATTCTATCAGGCTCACATATATTAGGACAGAAAAAATAACACATATCATTTTAAAATTACCAAAAATGTATTATAAATAATAATAATTAACAACTTAAAATATCTTAAAGACATTTTAAAAGGGTTAATTTTGTAATTTTATCGATATCACATAAATTAGGACAAAGTGACCAGTAATGTATGTTATTTCAAAGTTACATAAAAATATTATAAATCACAATAGTTAATAACTTAAAACATTTTTAAAAACATATGAAAATTTGGATGACTCTCCAAATTTTATTTGTGTCACATAAATTCAGACAACAAAAATAACATATATTGGGTCCATTTTAATATATATATATATATATATATATATATATATATATATATATATATATATATATATATATATATGTCACAAATGGAAAAGTTCCAATATATCATTTACAAATGACTTAAAAAGCATTAAAAATTACAATAATTACTAATTTAAAATATTTAAAAGCTATTTAATAAAATAGGTTGACTCTCTAATTCCAATCGGGCTCACATATATTGGGACAGAAAAAAAATAACACATATCATTTTAAAATTACCAAAAAAAGTATTATAAATAATAATAATTAACAACTTAAAATATTGGAAAAACATTTTAAAAGGGTTAATTTTGTAATTTATCCATATCACATAAATTAGGACAAAGTGACCAGTAATGTATGTTATTTCAAAGTTACATAAAAATATTATAAATCACAATAATTAATAACTTAAAACATTTTTAAAAAAATATGAAAATTTGGATGACTCTCCAAATTTCATTTGTGTCACATAAATTCAGACAACAAAAATAACATATATTAGGTTCATTTTAATTTATTTGTCTTATTTTATTTTTTTTATATTTAAAAATTGCGTAAAAATACTATAAATCATGATAATTGACAACATAAAATACGTTTTGACAAATATACAAAAAATTCAACTGATTCTTGAAGTGAATCTATCGTAAAAATCCTATAAATCATGATAATTGGCAACATAAAATATTTACAAAATATTGTATGCGGGTAGTCTTATTATGCCTTAAATACCGTCAAAGAAAGTACAGGTTTGTGATAAAAAAACTTATTTCTTTATCCACGCAAATAATCGCTTCAAAAACTCGGTTATTAGCCCCAAAACTTACCTTTTTTATTTTTGGCCCCGTGCATAGCACGGGGCAACATTATCTAGTAATATAATAAAAGACATGATATTTATATGGAATCAATAATGGTACAATTGTATAATATTGGGTGCTTATGCGAGGGTAATCCTAGCTATTATAATATGAATTCAATTTAATTGTTTTGTAGAGTGTATTAATAAAAATAATGTATGCATTAATTATATGTATTAGTAATTCTTTGTTTGGTGCATATTTTCATGCTATGTATAATTAATGCTTGCATTAGTTATACACTCTATTGTGTATTGAGGAGTATATTACTAATACCATAGATTTCTAGGTATTAATAGTGCAGAGGATTTAATACATGCATTAATATGGTTAAAGACACAATTACCCCTCAAAAGTACTTTTAGATCTTTTTCACCATAATTGTGAAGGATACTTTTGTAAATAATTTTTTTTGTACAATGCATACTATTTTTAATTCACCAAACCAAACAATGCATAAGAAATAATTTATGCATAACTAATACAAATATAATTAATACATGTATTACTAATGCTTACATTACTAGTACACTCTATTGGATATTATTTTTATAAACTCTACCAAACGATAATTGTTTAATATTGGGTGCTTATGCAAGGGTAATCCTAGCTATTATAATATGAATTCAATGGTTGTATAAATATTGGGTGCTTATGCGAGGGTGGTCCTACACTCGTAGCTATTATCGTATGAATTCAATAACTATGTAATTCTTTTCGAGTTAGTTATTATTGTTTCTATTTTATGAGTTACATTCTTGTCTTGTCACATAAAATTATTGAAAAAGTCATACATTTATTTTATAAACATTTTCTTATTGGTTAAACAGAATCAAAACTGATAAAAAAAATATATGATTAGTTTAATTATTGATTTAACATATTTATAATAAAAAACAGATAAACCAAACAGATAATACATAAATCGAACTAATCTGCACCCCTACTGATATAAGCTTAATTCTAAATAAAGACAGAAAAATATAGTACACGAAACTAGCTAGAATTAATATTTATGTCATATATGAAATATGATTAGATATACTTGAAAGTTGACGAGATAATAGGAATATTAAAAAATTCGAATTAATATTTGTTACATGCGAAGGTTAACATTTATTCTTTCTTCTCGACACTTTCCTTATTACTCTTTTGTTTTACTTTTATCGACTCCAAATTAAGGGTGTACAAAATAGAACCGAAAATCAAATCAAATCGTAAATCGAGTTAAATCGGAAAAAAAAATCCGACTAGTGATTTGGTTTGACTTGGTTTGGTATTGAAAAAAAACCCACTATATTTGGGTTGGTTTGGTTTTAACTACAAAAAACCAACCCGAGACCAAGCCAACCTAACATAATATTTAAAATTTTAAAATTTTATTTTATACATAAAAAAATTTACTTTGATATAACTTTTAAATATTTCTTATACTTTTTCATAGTTTATATGTTATAATATATTATTTCATGTTTGAAACTTAGAATTCGGAATCAAATTAATATAGTCCACGGATGTTGATAATTATAATAAAAGCTTAAATCAAAATCAAATTAATACTAATGCAAAAAGAAAATCAATTCAACACTAAGAATGATAATAATATTGAATATTTGTTCTTTAGTTTTACATTGGTTTAGACAATTAAAATACATAATCTAATTTTAATTTCCTTTAATATTTAGTCATGTAACTAATACTTATTAAACTTATTTTAGCATGATTTAGTACTTTTAAATTATGATCATTTTCATTATGACTTGTTAATTTGCAATATTTATTTTACGCGATTTCATTATTATTATTATTGGATATTTTAGTGTCATTAATCATATCATATTTTGTGTTATTTTCTTAAGAAACACCTTTGATAGTTGTATTTTGGTAGGACTAAAGAAATATTTAAAGTACAAGTAAATTATATGTTTGTATGAATACTTTATCGAAAAAATCCGAAAATCTGAAAAACCCAAAAAAATACGAAAAAACCCAAGGTTGAAAAACCCGAATTTTATTGATTTGGTTTATAAATTTAAAAACCCGACTTTTAAGCACTTTTGGAGTATCTGGATAAGTTAATAGAAGTGTTTTAGTTAAACTTATTAAAGGTACACATGTATTAACTAACAAACTACGATATAAGTTATGAGGGGTAGTAAATGGTGCACATTAACAATATATAGCCATTGCAATACATTTCTGAATCTTTTGTTCTTACAAAAATAAGCTGAAATATGCAAGACATGTTTCATCCACAAATTCACATTGTACTTCACCCTATGTTGAGCACAACAAAAATAACTAAGGATGAATCAATACAAAATTATTTAACAAATTAGCAAATTCTTGAATTAGTCACCGCAAAAATATGTACGTTTTCTAAACGTTGGTCATTTCTTCTCTAATCTTACCTTCTTAGTCTTCAATTTACCAACTTTTTTTTCCTTCTCTACAACCAACTGGTTTGAGGTCATTGTTGCCTTGCCTTTCCAGGTAACTTTCTTTGGTGAATAAGGTAGATTGGTAGGCTCCACGACATCAAATTCATCTCCCTTGAAGCTATTTTTTCTAGTATCAGTTAGTCTTCATTGTAATTTTTTTTGTTGAAGCCTAGTCCTTTCTTCAGATGCCACCTTCGGCCTCAAAATTGGCTGGCCGTCTTCATCTTCATCTTCCTCTTCACCTTCCCATTCATCATCAACGATGGTTGAATGCTGAGAAAATTGTTGTTCTTGTTCAGAAGTTTGACTCTCGTGAGCTGTTGTTAAGGTCACATCTTGCACTTTTTGGGAAGATCCTTCACCCATATTCTTCATCTTCTCATTCACCTGCAAAAACAACCATGAATATTTCACCGAATCAAACAATCAAAAAATTAAGAATGTTTCAGTTTGTAAGCATTCAAAAGTAACAATATTTTACCAAAGGACATGTTCTGATGTTGTGACCTCTGTTACAACAATATCCACATGTCATTAAAAGTCCTTTTCTTGAAGATGACCAAGCCCCCTCTCTCTTCCTTGCCTCGTCCTTCTCTCTCTTTCTTTTCAACTTTGGTCTATCAAACATTTTATGTATTTTCGGTGGTTTCATTGCATGTTCTAGTTTCACTTTCCAGAATTTTTCACCTCTAACTGGTTGTAGTTTATGCATATAAACTAACATGTAAGCTTTCTTTGAATACCACCAATGCACCTCACTCATCAGATTTTTTTTCTGGTAAATCAAAGCTTTGATGGCATGGGAACATGGTATTCCTGTCAAATCCCATACCCTGCATATGCACCTTTTTAATTGAAGATTGACGGTATGCTTGTCTTCACCTTCATGCACTTCATATCCAAAGTCTCCATTAAAATGAATTTCACACCCTTGTGCTATTTCTCAGTAATCAATCAGCAAATCCTTGTCATATGGACTGATTTCATCTCTCCAATTCCTACATTCCTCCTCACGATCTTTCAGTAATTTCATTACCTTTCAAACAACAAAAAATCCATAATTAACAAAAATATAACATAATTCTAACAAGAAATACCTTTGCCTACCTGGTAGCAGTTTGATGTACTTTTTTGAGCTTTAAATTTCAAATACGCATAAAAGTAGTTTAGTGTAATTGGAACAGTAAGCTAGATTAGGCAATTTAGTGATGTGAAGGTGATCAATGTCTTGCAACTTCTAGCAACCTGCGAAATGATGACATCTATCTATTTTCCGCCATCTAATGTAAATGACAACCAAAACAAGATAGCAATGATGTTAAAATTTATTCTTGCGATGTTTTCTAGGTTTGTGACACAAAACTGGAAAAAGGAAAAAATTGACAGTGAAGTAGAAGAGAAAGAGAATACACCATATCAATAACTAAACACAATATAAAGAAATATTAAAAATCAAAGTTCAGATAATAACAATTGAAAAGGGACCACTAAAAGTCAAGAACTAAGTAAAGAAAGATGTAAAAACATTCAAAATATTCTAAAGTAACACTACATGAAAATTTCAGAAACCCTAAGCCATGAAAATGAAAAAACGACCTACTTAGAAGAGAAAAGACTTCAAAAATCAATGCTCCAACTTGAATCCCTCAACTTCAACAAAGTATTGCACTGAACATCCAAGCCATTTTAGGTGAAATTGATCTTGAAATTGCTCAATAAGAAAAGGGAAAAGAAGAAAAATAGGATATTAGGTTTAGGGGGAGAGGAGATGATTCAAATTTTTTTATTTCTGATGGATCTTTTTAACTTGGTTTGGGTCAAGGGTGTCAATATGGATCGGGTCGGGTGGATAGGAGAAAGTTTGGTGGGTTGGAATTTACTTTAACCAATAGGAAGACGCCACGTAATAATTAAGAATAATAATAATTAAAATATATAAGACTGTTAGTTTAAAGGGTAATAGTGGACTAAAAAGGTTGGCTAGGGGTATTTTTAACCCAATAGGTGGATGAGGGGTATTTTAAAACCTTTTCGAATAGTACAGGGGTGTTTTTGGCCCTTTTCCGTTAATTAATTTAACCAATGAACATGAATAATTTACTTAGCTTTTCTAAGTTGGTCAAATGTATATTTTCAAAGCTAATAACTTACAAGGGTAAAAAAGGAACAATATGGTAATTTATGCATTGATTTTATAAAATGACAAGTATAATGGACCAACTATTTATAGAAATGGATGACATATAAAAGGGGACGGAGGGAGTATGTTTTGTCCTGTTAATTAGCTCTTTATTTAGCTATAATGTTCTTCAATTTGTTTAGTGTATGACTTATTATATCTCTTTAGTTATACTATCTACTGGATTGTTGTTTGTAGCTTTAACAGCCCCTTCAGCAAATCTATCTGGTTTGGCAAATGCCATTGGCGCATAAGAATTTTGATTGGCAAGCGATAGTAACGCTTAGAAATAATTTCAGTGGGCAAGTACTACTAGCGCTTGACCACTTTGGTGGGCAAGCATTACTAACGTTTGACCATTTTAGTGGGTAAGCGTTTCTAAAGAATTTTGATTGGTAAGCGCTAGTGACATTTTTTCATTTCGATGGGCAGGCATTAGTGATACTAGAGAATTTTGGTTGGCAAGCGCTGGTAATGCTTAAAAATTTTGGTGGGCAAGAAATACTGGTGCTTGACCATTTTGATGGTCTAGCGTTAGTGACATTGAAAAATTATGTTTGTCAAGCGCTACCTGTGCTTGATAATTTTAGTGGGGAACTGAAGAATTTTGCAACACAACTTGTGAATTGGTTCAATGAGGTGTTTGAAATTTGAAAATCAGGGTGTTTTAAGATTCTTCATTATTGAGCTATCTTATTTTGTCTTTTTCTCTTTTGGGTGAATTACCTTTTCGGTAAATGTATTTATAAAAATACTTCCTCTATCTCTAATTACTTGTCCATATTTCCTTTTTTACTTGTTCCTAATTACTTGTTCATTTTGACAAATCAAGAAAGAATATTATTTTTTTTACCTATTATACCCTCAATGAATTACTTTGAAAAATGAAATCTTAAGTTTTTAATTCATCCAATTCATAATTAATAGAGGTAAAATATTAAACTCACTATGCCAATAATTGTTTTATTAATAGGTGTGTCAATTCAAAAGTGGACAAGTAATTAGGGACAGAGAAAGTACGATTTACTACAATCACGTGCACAATAATCTTGGGTAAATTTGATAATTCTGTGTGATCTTTACCAAAAAAAATTATTTTATATAAAGTTATTTTCTTTTATTATCAAATGTTCCCACCAGGCAGTGCGGGCACCCACTCTAACAGCTAAGTAGGAGAACCCTCATATCCCGAAAGTTTAAACATGCGGAAAATTACGATAAATGGAAATAAAATATAGTAAGAACCTTTAACAAAATTTAGCTAAGACTTGTAAAATAATTAACACCCCCAAGGATCTACTATAAACAGGTACAAGAACTACTAAGAGTACAACAGGACATAATAAATAAAAGATACAGCTACCACCATACGGAAGGAAAAATAGAAGCTACTGGAAAATTCTTTGTCTTCATCTAATGAAACTTCACCAATATGCATCCAGACTATGCCAAAAGGCATAGCAAGAGTAGAATCAGTACAAACCACACGTACTAGTAAGCATCATCAGTCAACCTTACACCAACCGCATAACATAAGAAAACAACTATCAATAACATGCAATAAACCACTCGCTTCTCCACCTTAACCCTCTCTTGAATACCTCAGAATTACACTAGCACTCTTACTTCTAACCACCTTCCCATCCAACATACCTACTAGGTTCTTGATCATAGCCTATCCATTCTAACGCATAAAAGAGTTCATGGATACAACATCTTCGACTAAACCACCCACAACATACCCTTACTTTCTCTTTAATATCACCCAACATTTGCCACAAGGTACATTATATCAAGCCTTCTAACTACTAACTATGAACCCCTTTCCCCAAGGTGAAATTCACCTAAGTGTTTACATCACACACACTACCTCCACTTCTTACGCTTGCAACACACGAAAAACCCTTGTCTCTCAACCTTAACAACTTTTGTGCCCTTGGCCCTTCCCGTTTCGTTCAACAACGATTTAGATAACGGGTTAAATCAATATAATAGAACAAACATATATAGGTCATCATAATCATTTACCATTCAGGAGCAATGCAATGTCAATACCATTAAGAACTATGTACAACTTCACAATTTCAAGGTATACAATTATGTCAAGTCATTAGTTCTCTCATGTAACCCAAATCCAAATTGTTAGCATATCGGAACGTGGTACCCGATCCAATACTTATGCCAGAACGTGGCAACCGATCCCATAATTATGCCAGAACGTGGTAACTGATCCAAGTTAGTGTGTCGAATGCAACACCCGATCCATTCAACAAACCACAATCACAATCCCAATATATATTCTCACAATCATACAACAAGAGGTGATTCATGGCATACAATTATTCAATTATTCTCATATTCAACTAGTGTGATAAATAGTGCAACATTCGCATACATGCACGTATTATAATGAAGAAAGAAAGAACAAACCTCACACAACATGAAATCATAACCATCACCTAGAAGTATACATTGACATATATCACCTAACAATGACTCGACCATACTCAGCCCTAGTTCATCATCTAAAGCTTCTTCTTATGATTTAACCATCTTTAGTTTGGTGCACGAAGGCCTACGCATGAATCATATCATTGATTATCATCATACTACGTAGTGGACACAGATTTATAACTATTCAATTGATAAAACCAAGCCTACCTGGGCGCCAAGCAGTTGCGCGGAGTTTTGGTCTTCGATTCTTGTTTGCAAAACACATGATGGTGGTCTTGACCAGAAATCTCTAATCCATCGACATCCTTTCACTAGAAATCTCTCTCTCTCCATCTTTCCCAATCTTGGAGCAGCTTTTTGGGGGATTCTAGGGTGTTTTACGACTAATTTAGGCATTTTTGAAAGAAGGAGGAAATAAGAATTCGCGTTATTTACATTATGTCTCACCTATCCTGCCTTGGTGACTAGTTACCCCACTGTGGCGTTGCCGCCCTAGCGGTATTTGGACCGCCGTGGCGGGACAGTGGCCTAGAATTTTTCAAATTTTTGTTTTTCCCAAATAACGATGGTTCGGGTCGTTACAATAGATACCAATTTACCCCTCGTTCGTCACCGAATAATTAGTTCACAGACATCACCCGCTCTATATTCGGAACACTTCTAACTACCGAATTGGTCCATTAAAAAAATCACGACGGATGGTGACTTTTCAAATAGTTGTCATACGAAAGGTATTATACCCCAAAGGACTAGAAGAAATTGGAGTCAACATACAACGAAAGAAAAAGTCCAGTTTTCACAGTCTGACACCTCTAAGGAGGCAGCGCTTCCGCTAAGGCAGGGCCGCTATGGAGATAAATCTCCCGCTATAGCGGGAGATCTGAAACAGTAAATGGGGAAAAGGGGAATGGTTTCCTATTTCCTCCTTTTCACTCCCAAATCACCTGAAGCTCTCCCAACCACTCCCCTCCTAACGTCGAAATTCAGGTAATTTGTGCATTCCTCATGCTCTTTACTTTGATACTTGAGTAACATCAATTGCATGTTGCTATTTAATTGATTAGAAATGGTTTTTGGGGTTAGTTTTTGAAAATAAAATAGGTTGCTAGTTTGATATAACAACATAGCATGGGCACTTCCCTTACGTCCCCAACGTCTCCACAACGTCCTGGGCATAAGGATTTTGCAAAAACACGATTGAATCGGTACCAACAGGGGTGGGGGAAGTTGAAGGGTCTCTTTATACAAAACTCGAATTTGGGCACTATTTAGGGGTTATTTTGCTGAAATAATTGCATATTTAGGTTCTAGGGTAGTTAAAATACTCTGATCTGCTGAAATTATGTCAAAAATGGGGATTCTCGAGACATATATGAACTAGGATCGCGCTTGTTGTTCGTCCCAGATGAAGGCCGCTCTAGCAACCTTCGTTGTGGCGGCCTCTATCATCCCGCTCTAGCGGAATTTTGGCCTCTGTGGAGGGATATGCCAAACCAGTGGAATCCCTCAATTTAAAAATTCTCTTTTCTTATTTTAACCAGATTTACTTAATCCCCCGATGTTCTAATGTATATTTAAATTCTTGCAGGCTCTCTAAATGGCTGGTCTAAATGAGAAAAACCTACCTTTTTTTTGGTTCCCCGATGTCGTCAGTCAGGAAATGCATCACGACAATAGAAATATAGGGTTCTGTTGCGAGAGAGGTTTCGTTTTACTCAAGCTGGAGGAGAAAGCGTTGGCCTTTTATGCTCGCCTAATGGAGTTCGGATGGGCGTTCCACTTGGGTGAAGGAATTCTACGCTACTCTGCCCACTGTGCGATGGGAAGATACTCACCCCGTCAATAGTATTCGAGGAGTTGACATTCCCCTTAATGCCACAACCATCAACGAGGCGCTAGAGGTGCCTGAGGCCTTGAATGCAGAGTATGAGGCTAAGCTGAGGGAGATGGATTTGGGTTGGCTGAGAGACACTGATTGAGCCTGCGTGCTGGGATCAGGTCTACTGGGCTATTGCAGAGGGTATTACTAGCACGGATTGGTCACCTGATGCTAAGAGGTGGCTACAATTGATCACTAGGAAGATCCGCATGTCGAGCAACCGTAACGACGTGACCTTTCCTCGGGCTTTAGTGGTGGCTTGCGCCATATAGGGTATAGAGATAAATATGGGGGCGCAGATCATTTCGAAGTGGAAGATGTTCTACCGCGGCAATAAAAAGGCTTTATTCCTACTGGGACTCATCACCACGCTGTGCAAACGGGCGGGGGTACCACTTCTTGACGCTGATGAGGTACTTTCTATGGATCCCCCCTTCACCCTCTTTTTGCTAGGGCCGGAGTCTACTCTGGTGGGCAAGATGGGGATAACGGGCAGGCTAAGCGGAAGAAGGGTGGTCGTGGATTCGGACGACGAGGCCCCATTTTTATGTGCATGGGTCGAGAAGGATCTGGCGGCCGTCCGTATGAGGTTGGAGAGTGTAGTGGGTGACTTCACTTCGGTTCCACCCAGCACTACCCTAAAGGTCGAGATGCTCCGTCACGATCTACGCCAGAAGAGAAGGAAAGGTTTGGAGAGGGATCGTATGATGGTCCGGTATAGCCATGAGGACCATATTCACTTGTGTTTCCCCTGATCAGGAGCTTCCCCAGATCGAGAAGGGGGATTTTAAGCATTTTACTTTTATGGATGAGGCAGCAACCGGTCTGGTACCTTCGGAGGATCTATTCTCCGATGTTGACACCTCCTAGTCCGAGGGTTCTTGATTTGGCTTTTCACCCTCCTTGGGCTTGTAATTTGAAACAAGAATTCCCTTTACCCTTTCATCTTTCCTTATGATTTGTAAGCACGTGGATGCTTGTTTTTGTTGTTTGACACAATCGATATTTAAATACTAAAGTTATGACTTACTGTTCTATTATTGAGCACTAATTAACTTGCAGGGGTTAGTTTAGATACCATTCGAGGTCTAAATTTATGACTTAGAAAATAGGAGACAGGAGAGCATTCCCGTCCTCGCCTATCCAACTCTGGCGGGAGGAATCCCTCACTAGCAGCCTTACCTTGGAGGGAAAAATCCCACCTTAGCGACCATAAGCGGAAATGTAACCCCCAACAATACGGGGTTCTTTTCTTTTCAAATTCCCCCAATAGTTTCCAGCTATAACATGCACTTTTTAAAGTACTTCCTAGCTATAGTCGATGTCTACCCGAGTCAACCCAACAATACACACTCCCAAAATCCTTCACGTTACTTCAATACTACAATACCCTCGTTCCCGTGATACACCTAAACATTCACACGTTATTGTTCATTTTAACGCACATCCATATTTCGTCTTACGAATCACTCATAGATTATCTAGACCCTCATACCAAACTTAGTTATGACTTCTTCTCTCAAAAGGTTTCATGAAACTCAAGTAGTTATACTTGAATAACAATTCAACAAGTATATTACACATATCAATTCCAGACACGCAACACTGTGCACATAATCATACCACAACACACCCGCAAAAATGCTTTCCATATCATCAGTTAATTTAAACACCCAAGGCAGACCTTTACATTCATAATTATTTGAAACAAGAAGAAGCACGCATTCACAGTTACAAAATACACATCACAACAATTTCACCTTATTAGTTAGTTCGTTCCATAAATGACCATTACGAATCATCTATGCCTTATACAACCCTTAAGGCCAGATACCAATTGGAACCTTCTCAGTTCCAATTAACCTTGCATGTGTCTTTTCAGTTGTAACCACGACGTCTAGTCCACTTCATTAAGAAACCAATTGGAATCGGAAGATACTAATTGGACTCAGCTTATACCACAAGCGACACTCGCACGAAAGGAGAGAAAGGATGAGACAACTTCACAGAATAT
>JAJTWQ010000622.1:0-41739 GCA_029007595.1 Solanum commersonii
TTATTTCCTTAGTATTTAACTTGCTTCCATAACTTAAATTCATTAATTTTGGTTTAGTTGCTTGGTTTGAGTTGTAGTAGTGGTTCTCCCACCGGAGAGTTAGTATGGGTGCCAACCACGACGTTCTGGATCGTGACACAAATGTTCAATAATTATGATCATCAAGAAAGCAAAAATCCTACTCAATCAGCTTTTATCTTGTACAATTATCATGTGTCACCTGTCTCCTGCATTTATAGTATTTAATGAAACACAGAAAACATTGACGTATATAGAAAAATCTTTTAAGAAACTTATCCCAAGAAAAATAATTTCTCCTAATTAAAAACCTCATGCAACCTTAATATATACTCCACTTGTTTAACCTTACGTGTCATTAGGGATGGCAATGGGGTGGGTGGCGGGGTGAGTTTAAGGCTATGCAGGGCGGGGCGGATTTAAGGTTGTGCGGGGCGGGGCAGATTGCGGATATATATGATTTTATGTGGGTTTAAATTTATTTTTAATAAAAATTTAGCGGGTTAAGCTCAATCCGCACCGTCCCACACCGCACCACCCATTGCCATCCCTACGTGTCATCCTAATTAAAAATAAATTATTCAGAATAACATATTATTTTAAAAAATCAAGATATAATTAGTTGTTTGTCTCAATATTGATACCCTTGGTAAAAAATATAGTGCAAAAGAGAGACAATATTAAAAAGTACGCAATAAAACACGATAAATAAAATGGAACCGAGGAAGTATAGTCTATTCCACAGATTGCCAAACATTGATCTGTCAATGCATTGGACCAGTTGTTTTTATGAAAGGACTAAGGGTGGTTCGAGTTGATGGACGACTGCAGCTTGGTTATATCATGATTATTTAATTTCATAGATATATTTTTATTAGTATATGTTTGGTATAGTATATTTAATCTTAAGGGGTCGTTTGGTTTGAAAATGAGTTATGATGGGATAAGTTATGTTGGGATTATTTTTTATTGAGTGTTTGGTTTGTTGTATTCAAAATAATAAATTTTAAGAACAATTTATTTATTTACAAAAATGCCCTTCATTAATGTAAAAAGTGATATATCAAAAGGGTTGAAAAAGACATTTTTGTCATTTACCTATTTTATATCAGGATTACTATACCACCCAATGTGAGGAATAACTTATCCGGTACACATTCATAATCCCGGGGATAAGTTATCCCAAGGTTTCCAACCAAACAAGGAAATAAAGGATTCTTAAAATTTATTCCGAGATTAACTCTTTTGCTCAATTACAAAACGAGTCCTAAAACTCTGTATCTAATCAAAATTATATATACAAATTCAAACGAAGAGATTAATCTCATTAATGGAAGTACTCTTGGTATTTCATTCATCATTATCAAAGTTAATAAAGCATTAATGGAGTAGTTGATGATAAATCCAAATAAGAAATAGACTTATAAAATAGAGGGGAATATGTGTTCCTCAATACCAGACAGGCGAGACCTAAGCAATGGGATTTTAGCCACCTTTACCTTTTATATTATTTTCATGTGAAAGAGGGACAAAGTTATGTGACCCTTGATTTGAATTTCAACATAGACAACAACATGAGAGACATTTAAACAAATAATATATCTCATACAATAGTGGATGTCAACTTTCAAAATATTAATTCTAGGGGTGTATAATTTGGTATACATCGCATTATCGGGTAAGTTTTTTTTTCTTTTTTTTTTCTGATATTTCGATTTTGATTTTTCGGCACAATTAAGTAATTTTGATATGCAGAGTAAGATACTCAGAGAAAAAAGAATTTTTTTTAAATTTCTTTTAGAGAAAAAAGAATTGAAATAGATATTTACATACATACTTCACATATATTATATGAATTATACCGTAAAATGTAAAAGGCCTACTATTTTGTATATTGCTTTTACCTTAGTTTTATTTTATTTTCTTACTTTTTACCTTTAGATATATTTCATTCCATTCATATATAGTTCCTATTATCATTTTGAAATGTCCCTCCATAATAAATTTGAAAAATGGAGAGGATTTGAATAATTTATGTGCTTTGAAGTTCCGTTCATAGTTGAAATCTTACACCGAAATGTATTTTATTGATCAACAAGCATTTTTCTATTACTGTATTTTCTTTTTATGTATTCTTAAATTGTTGAAGATTTCTTAAAGACACAAAGAAAGTTGTCAATTTCTCTATAGAAGTTGATCGAATAGAACTTATTGAACCGCAAAGAGAAATCATATTAGTTTAATTAGGTCTAATCACAATAGTTTAATTAGGTTTGATATTGACATAGCATTTTAAGCAACCAACTATTGAATAGAAATACTTCAAAAATCTTTTCAACTAACCCTCATGAACCTCTTTTTCTCGCTTTCTTAGTAGTTAAATAATTGTTTTTCTTTTTTCAAATATGACAATTGAATGTCAAAGTAGCTAAGGATGTGATCTAGTGATCATTGAAGCGAGTTGAAAATTTGAATGTCTTACATTCAATTCCCAATAGAGATAAAAATAGTAGACAATTTCTTCACTATTGGAGCCTTGGAAATTATATGGACAAGGGAATCAACTTGTTTCATTTAAAATAGTTACTTTAAATCCCCCTCATTTTTTACCCCTCCGTAGCTCAGTCTATTGATCAACGTATTCTTGAAGTAAATAAGACACCATTCAAAAAGGCTCCAAGGCAATTTATTCCTTTCTTTGTGAATCAACCCCCTCCTATGTCCCACACAGACGCAACTAGAAAAAAATAGAAAGCTTAGAAAGAGTTTCTAAAGATTAATTAAGTTAAAAGGGTAGATAAGTAGGGCAATAATTTCAATCATTGTCACCTTATTAAAAGGCCTCTATCAACCTTACTTGATCATTATATTCTGTGGGTCTATAGCAGAGTGTTCATTGTACTTAATATATTTCTGTCTCTTCCCTATCTACCCTGTAAAGAAATCCCTACTCTAATCATTCCACTTAATTCTCTTAATATAAGTGCATTTCTTTTAAAACAACTTAACCCCCACTCCATTAGACTTAACCAACAACACATTTTCTTGCTCCATGGCATCCTTGATAAAGTTTGGATTAACCATGGAGCTTCTTTCTCTTATCAACAGGACTTATTTCTACTTTCTTCATGCTCAAAAAAACTATTAGTCCTTATTACTTATTTAACATGTTCTTTGTTAATTTAAGTGAAATCTTGAATTATTTGAAGAGCTTCTTGTCATCTCCATTTTATATTTGCCTTTTTATCAACTCCGTTGTCATTCTTATCTTAACTTTCTCCAAATTTCAACACACAATCAAGAAATTCATCGATATTTTTCTAGATGATCAAAAAGGATGTTGATTGATGAGGTCCAAAATTCAGCCACAGCACATCATCAAGAAAAAGAGAGTATATGCCAAATAGAACTAATTCAGCAATTGCAATGGACACCCTTATGTCTTTCTTCAATCGCTACAATTCGCATCCAGATATTCAAGATGACATGCCAACAACAATTACTACGCCTCAGTCTCAAATAAGTTGGGGGCGACTAAAGGTCAAACTTGACTGTCCACAAACAACAACTACTATTCTGCCTCAGTCTCAAACACGTAGAGATCGACTAAGGGCCAAAGCTAATAGTGCAAAAACTACTCTGCCTCAATCTCAAATAAGTAGGGATGGACTAAGGGTTAAAGCTAATAGTGCACAAACAACAGAAACAAAAACTACTCTGCCTCATTCTCAAACAAGTTGGGATCGGTTAAGTGCCAAAATTGATAGTAGTCAACAAGCATTGCATAATTTTCGAGACACATCTCTTTTGACTGAGGCCCGTGAAATCGTTAGTCCACATATCTCAGATCATGAGACAATAACAAGAACTAATTATCAAGAAAATATTGAAGAAGGGGAATTAGAGGGTGATTCATTAGAGGCAACATGGGAGGCGATCATGAAGAAAAAGGAACTGAAAAAATCATTGACATTTAACGATACTTTATCAATGTCTCAAATTGGGGGCTTGAGAGGTGATATTTCTGTTAGTACAGAGGAGTCCAACAAGAAATTTGATGATTTCATTAAGAAAATCAATCAAGAGAGGTTGCTGCAGAGGCAAGAATCTGTTAATGTGCTTTATCGGGCACGTTAACTGCTTACTAATTAGAAGAATTCAAAGCAGAGGTACAGTTCTGCTTACGAGTTTGGGAGAACAGAGTAGCTTTCGTGAGACTCTATTTGTATTCAAAATTTACTCTGTATGTATAAACTCAAAATTCTAGTTCCGTCTAAAAAAAAGGCCACCGAAAGAAAACTTTTTTGTCTTCAGTGTAGTACTAGTGCTTCAGTTATAAGAAATTTACGAGTCTTTTCAGCTTTTTCAGGTGACTTTATATTGTCCAGTTAGTGTAAGTATGTGTAAAATTGTGAATGAAAATAATTAAGTTCAATAGAACAGTACTTTGAGTTTAGCTCATTTCCTTGCTATATATTCTCTATTCCTCAAGTAAGTACTAACATTTTTTCCTAAAAAAGTCACCAAATTGTCGCGTGTGTCTTAGTGATCGAGTTTATAAGTGATTTTTTTCTCATTTGTCTAAGCATTTGTAGAGTTCGAACACCTGAGTTACTTAAAAAAAAATAAAAAATTGCACCAAACTAGAATCATGAAGGGAAGACAAAATAATTATTGAAGTTAAAACAGAAACTCGCATTGTGTAGCTGTATATTCTTAAAAAAAATTGTAATTTATAGGTGGTTAATTAGTGGTTACCAGCCTATCAGGAAGTTTAGTGGGCATTTAAATAAAACCTATTATATATTGACTTGTTGATATATCAAATGTTAGTATAAAACAACAATTTAAATTCAAATTTCAAAAGATATTTATATTTTATTAATTAAATATTAAAAAAATAGGGCCCAAGATAACGAAATCTAATGAGCTTATTCCGTCAATTCCCTTAAACTCTTAAGGGATTAAAACCATCGTCAGTCTAACTAACAATTAGTGTTGGTGTCAATGCCATATTAAATATGTAAAAATCAAAGAGTTATCGGTCTTTCCTTCCTATATTGAAGATTCAGTCGAAAGTCACAAAAAAAGCAATTACAAAAGCTCCTCTTTACTTTCATTGTTACAGGGTAATATAGTCTTGATAAAACTGTTAGGGGTAATATAGTCTTGATAAAGCTACTTTAAATTATATGTCGTAAGAGCTCAAGCTACTACTTCTGACTACAATATTAATAATCAATAATTACTTGTATGTACAAATTATATTTAAACTCCAAGGCACAAATATTAAAGTAACTTGAAAATTAAATTATTTCATATTTCATAGAAAAAATCTACAATTATACCTTGTTTTGTAGACCGAGTCTTTTATTGACGATATAACATGTGAATTGACAAAAAAAAAAAAAAACCAGTCCAAAAACTTTTAGTAAAAGAATATATGATAGCCTACTTTCAAGAGTTTAACTCAAACTTTTCAGACCTCATATGACATTAGACATATATGATAATTAAAAAAATATATGATAGAATTGATTGAGTACTTTAGGAGGGTAAAGCAAAATATGTGAGAAAATGACGGAACAAAAAAAAATTATCAACTTTATATTGTAATTTCTTTCCCAAGCTCATAAGAGTTTGACATTTTAGATTTGGCAAAATTTTCAAAACAACAATATTTTAGCTTTTAATGGGACTCCTTAGCAATAGTTTCACTATTTATTTAAAATATCAATATTTTAGTTTGTTAAGGATTGAGTTATGTATTTATTTTATTTTGATTAATTTGAAAGAATACAAATAATTAATAAGCGAATAGAGAAAATCATGGAACAAAAAACTTCAAAAAGGTAAAAGAAAAATTTAAAATTTAACATCAGTTACGTTTTTGAAAAAGCATATGTTGCCATTTTTCTTTCGTTTTTTCTTTGTTCTTAAGAATTTCATTTTTTTGAAACATTGGTTGTATTTTATTTCTTATATGAGTGGAAGTGTTGGAAAATTTCTAATGCCCTCTATTTTGGATATTTAAATGTTTGAACTTCTTTGAATATGTGTTCATCCGAAATGTATTCGAATACCTAATGATATGTATAACTAATTTAAAATACAAAAAATGTTGGTTTTGATTTATTATGAATATAACTCTTTGGCATTCTAGTTTAAGTACAAAAATAAAGGCAGTTGTGTAGTATATACCAAAATATAAATACAAATTAGTTGTAGATCAAAATGATATTGAAAAATACAATTGTGATGAATAAATAAATAATACATAGAATAAGTTTATTCAAAATAAATTGTATTTATATCTCAATATCCAATTTTGTTATATTATTATTTCACTTTAAATTTGCAGAAAGTATTTTCTAGCTTAGTTTTATTTCAAATATCATGTTGTATTTCAATATCATCTTGTACATCAAACGTAGAATGAATACCAATAATTTTGTATTCCCCTTCTTGTGATGTATTCATTAGCACAATTTTATATATTATGTATTCATAAAATTATATTGCTTTAGCCAAATAAAATACAAAATATGTCTTGCTAAGTTTGTCTTTCAAATATCAGGTTGTATTTTAGTATGATTTTGTATTTCAAACGACAAAATGAATACCAATAAGTTTTCATTTCCCTTCTATAATGTATTCGTCACAATTATATAAATTATGTATTCAATCATAAGATGTAGAATTGTGACGAATACATTATATACCTATTTAAATTACTACAAACTAAAAAAGAAATACAGTGTTTTAAAATAAAAATACAAATGATGAGTAAAAGAAAAACAATTGACAAACAAAAATTAATAGGAATACAGTTGTGGTATGAATACAATTTTGTAACCTTCTTCTTTGACTTTGTCTTTCTTCTTCGTCATCATCTACTATGTTCTTTTTTCCGATTTTTTTCTCCATCAAAACCGAATCTCAATCCGTATTCACTTGTGCATTAGTAACCCTATAAGCAAAATTTGAAATTATTAAATATGAATGTATAAAAAAATCAAACAATATATGATGTATGTGTGCTAATGTAGTTACTACAATCTACTAAATCTCAAATATGAAGACAAAATTTTGATAATTTGAATTTCGAAATTATCAAAAATTAGAATGTATTAAATATCAAATAAAACAAACATACATATGAATTTCTAGATTCTCCAAAATCTGAAAAATTAAAAGAAAATCACAAAAAAAATTGAAAAAATTGAAAATCATAACTATTTGATGAATAACTAAACAAAATCACATAAAAATTGAAAAAATTCAACTGAAAATCTATAATATATAGAATCGGTGATTTAAACATCAAATCAAAATGGATAATGGAAATTACCTTGTCAATCGATAAATCTACTTGAATTAATAAATAGATTTCATTTAACAATAAAGAAGATTTCTTGATGAACAACAATTTAGCACCTTGAAGAAAGATAAACTTGAAACATGAAGGTGGGGAAGAAACGTGAAAAGTGGGGAAGAAACGTGAATGGAGTTGAAAAAAGGTTAATGTGTATTGGTTTAATTTTTTTTTCTTTAAACGGTTATTGGTATATAATTTGGTCCAATATAGGACTCTTTCCATAAATAAAATTAATTTTAAATACTAAAATTTGAATACATGTTATTTTATAAAAATATTGTTATTCTGTCATTTTAAATAAATATTTTAAAGTATTGTTATTTTGACTAATTATGTTAGGTATTATGACTTCATTGCTAATTTTCCCTTTTAGATTTCTCGTTGAAACATAAATTTTTTATTTTTGTTACATCTTTAATAAGATCCACCACATGGATTCTTTTTTGTGGGTGTTGAAACACGTGAAAACTCAAAGCTAGATAATTTAAAAAGGACTTTAAATGACAATCTAAATAAGGAAATTACAAAATGTACCCTTAATCGTTCAAGACAAACTCTCTTTGATATAGAATGAAATTGATTAAAATACATAGAAATTTGACTAATTAGATTATTATAAAAAAGGTAATTTCACAAAGGAAAAATCACGCCATATACACATTTAAGAGTCAATTTTACAGGTTTTAAACATACTTTTAAAAAATTCTTACTTATAACAGTTTATTTACGAGTTATGACATATCATTTAAAGTTAATTTTATTTAAAAATTAATTTCCATTTATTTAATAAATGATTAATCTATTTATGGTTTTTTATTATTAATTAATAATATGTAATTAAATTGATTTATGTTCCTTTTTAAATCTGAAATTATCAGTTACATAGATATAGGGATTTACCTACAACATGTTTCCTTCTTTACCGTTACCACCTCCCATACGTCAATCCCACCCTCCTCCAAATCTCCCATACGTCATTCCCACCCCCTCCCCCCACGCTCATCCAATTCTATATGCCATTAACACACTAGCCCACTTTTACCTTCATCTATCACATCTTTCTCACCACCAAACTACACCAACTTCACAATCCTCCATTCAATTTAGTTTAATCAACAAAATCATGTTGAAGGAAACGGTTGTAACTCCTCAAAAGAGTCCTCTATTAGTCAAAGGAACTTATACGGATGAAGTTCATGCTTCATTTTTCAACATTTTGACTCAAACACCGCCGCCAAACATTGTTTGAAACTCCGGCTAGGGGTGGTTCATCTCTATTGAAAGATCAAAAACAAAAAGAAAAAAAAATGACTCAAATAAAAGGGTGAGTCCGATAAATCGAAAGGGAAGAAGAGGAAGGGGGAAAATGTTGAAACCCCTTCTGATTTTGATTCTGATTCTGATTTTGTTATTGAATAAAAAAAGAAAAAAGGAAAAAAATCAATGAATGTTGAAGTTGTGAAAATCAATGAATCTGTTTATCTTGTAAATGGTTTTGACGACTGAGCAACACCTAAAAAAGACAAAAAATTATTAGGGTAAGTATTATATTCAATTTATTTTCACATTATTAAACCTACTATTTTTTTCTTTAAAAATATCACATTATTCTTATATTATTTTCGAAATAGCTATTTGGATGAAACGTGTATGAAATCTGATTGATATGTGTATGATTCCGATTAAACAGTTATTTCTTGGATATTGTATGATTTGTGATATAATAGTGGTATACAAATGGTATGAATTGTGTTTTAACATCAGTGTGGTTGTCTATTAACTGTATATACAAAGAGTGAGGATGGCGCGATCAGTGAGAGTGAAGTTACTGGTACGGTTGCTAGCAAATTTGGTGGACCTCGCATAGCAAAAGAACATGTTCTGGATACCACTAATTATCCTACACCAAGACCACATACAAGAAATTTGAAATAGTTGATTGCACCTTCTACTTTTTTAGAATTACATGCTATTTTTTTTTTACTTTTGGACAACTTTTTTGTGTTTAAGTATTTCATGATATATAATGCCATATGTTTTCTTCCAATCAGATATCATCTACATATGAATTATTGTTTGACTATTATAATTTCAGGATACTAGTAATATACATACTTCATACCATTTGGATTCGCTATTTTAAAATATCAATGTGTATCCAAATTGTACAATTAATGGATAAAATGTGTGTGAAATTTGATTAATATGTGTATGACACTGAATTTAATGTTTGATGGTTGGATATTGTATTAGTTGTGATATAGTATTGGTATACAAATGATATGCATTGTGTGATTATATGAAATTGATTTATTGTTGGTATATTATGTGTGATATAAGCTGAAGTTCGTGTTGGAATGAAACTTGAATAAGATTGGTATAAAGTTTGTTATATATTTACACTATCTTATATATTAATCTGGAATACATTTTATTTCCAAGTGTATTAAATCTGTATGAATAATTAATGAATCGCGTATATGAAATCTGTACAAATATTTACACTATCTTATATATTAATCTGGAATAAATTTTATTTCCAAGTATATGAAATCTGTATGAATAATTAATGAATCACGTCTATGAAATCTGGAATCTGAAATCGGAAACCTGTACAAATATTTACACTATCTTATTTATTAATTTGGAATAAATTTTATTTCCAAGTATATGAAATAGATCTACATTAGCTTTCTTTTGATCTAAAATAACCCGCACACCAACATCATTGTGGATACTAACAAGGGGACATCTATCACTAACTATATATTTTATCTCTATATTGTGAATATTAGCATCTATCATTAGCTACGATGTTATCGCACTTACTAGACCACTATAAAGACTAGAATACTCATATATAATCCCCTCTATCTGAAAACCAACATATTTCCCTGTTTCATTAAAAAAAATAACAATTAGTCTTACATAATACAAAAAAAAAAAATTAAAAAAAATTATACACACTTATCATTATTTTTTCATACAAAAATCATTCAGGCAGTAAACTACAAACAGATTTCATTAAAAAATAAAATTTCAGATTTCATACCCACTTAAATACAAATTTCATACATACAATCATCATTTATACCAAATTTATACATTTCTCATACCATATAGTTCATTCCTTTCACACAAATTTATACATAATTGACAAAACTTATATAAACAATAACATTTCAAATTTCATACCAACTTAAAACATTTTTCATACAATTATTCAAAATTCTAAATAACTTTTTTTACTAACTAGTTAACACACTTTCATACCAACTTAAAACAATTGTCATACAAATCTTCAAAATTCTAAATAACCTTTTTTTTCACATTAGTGAATACACTTTCATACCAAATTCATTACACTTATACTAACAAATTCATTCAAAACTATACATTTTAATTTATTTTTCAGGAAAAAAAACAGTAATCAATATTATAATTTTGATCTACGTACCCAATCTACAACGATAAAAATATTTATATGTTATACATTTATAGTCAAATCTTTCATATATTGCGGTAACTTCTCACGAAATCATTGTTTTGTCAATATAAAAAATAACCAAAAAACAAAAAATATAGTGACATTAAACCCCTACAAAAAAATAGAAACGTACAAAGAAAATCACTAATATTACAGTTTCACAACAACTAATACGTATTATGAACAAAACGTATTGTTTATACAAAAAAACATATCACATTCAATATAGTGACGATGTACAAAAATAAAATCACAAAATGTGATTTACAATTTCATTTCACTGAAATCCAAATATAAATAGTAAACAATTAAAAATACTAACCTGAAGGATCCCATCTTCCGCCATGTTTAATTAATATTGATACATAGTTGTCCATCACAAAAAAAATAGGATTTTTCAAACAAAAAGCAAACTTCAATTAGTCGCCAGTGACAAAATTTCTGGAAGAAAATTGAAGAGAGAGAAATGTGAAAGAAAAATGGATAAAATCAGATTTTTGAATTAATTTTAACAAATTAGAGTGAATTAAGGAAACTGAATATTCTTAATTAGTTTGAGATTCCTTAATTCATGCTAATTAATAATTATCTTAAATTAATTCAAATTTAATTGACACCCCTATTTCTGTTTTTTTTTTTCATTTTTTCCTTATTAATTACATAATATTAATTAATGATAAAAAACCATAAATAGATTAATCATTTATTAAATAAATGGAAATTATTTTTTAAAATCAGATTTTTGAATTAATTCTAACAAATTAGCGTGAATTAAGGAAACTGAATATTCTTAATTAGTTTGGATCCCTTATTTCATGCTAATCATTAATTATCTACAATAAATTCAAATTAAATTACAGCCCACAATTTTAGTTTTTTACTTTATTATTTCTAATTTCGTTTTTTTTTAAATTTTCGTTTATCTTTTTATTTATTTTTTAAGTTTTTTCCAATTAATAAAAACATTTTTTTTTAACTTGTTATAACCTGAAATTTTTAATGCTTTAACTTGAAAGTCTAAATCTACTGTTATAGCTTGAAAATAATACTATAATATATATCATATATGAAATTTACACTTTTACAAATGATGATTCTTGTGTTATGGTGATATACAAGTGGATGGGGCAGACGGCAGGCCCATTACCCGTGCTGTCCAGTGAAAACAAAATAAAAGCCCATATGCAAAAGCAAGACGTTTTCCGCGAGCCCAAACCCGAATTCCTATTTGTATATGCTACGGCATTAGGCGCCATTTCGATTCACGGCTTAGGGTATTTGCTAGGGTTTAGCTGCTTTCCTTGAGACTGAAAAAGGAGCTTAGTTGATCGGAGAAACAGGAATTTCAGCCATGGCTAGCACCAAAGTTCAAAGGATTATGACCCAGCCCATTGTAAGTTCGTTCACTCTTCCTCATCTTCACTGTTAACTTTTTCATTTTCACTCGGCACTAACATTTTGGATAACGTGTTTTCTTTTGTTTGTTGCAGAACCTGATTTTCAGGTTTCTTCAGAGCGTAAGTTATTCCTCTTTTTTTTTTCTTCTTGCTATTACTTGATGGGAGCTCAATGTTCTTAAAATTGACGTGCAAATTATTATATACAGAAAGCTCGGATTCAAATATGGCTTTTTGAACAGAAGGATCTGAGGATTGAAGGACGTATCATTGTAAGTTTCTTTACCCCAGCAAAGTAGTTGCATTGCGAATGTTGCATTATGTGTTTTCCCAGATAATTCCCCGTTTAATTATTGCCCTGCACTCTCACACTCTTAATCGCCACTGTTTCCTTTATGTGATAAAGGAAGTTTCCTAAGTTATCTTTTGAGTAATCTGTCTGTACCTCTTCTAGTTCTAATCATCTGATCATTTATTCCTCCATACCACCCTTGAACTCTTGACCTGGTAGAGTGGAGAGTAATCCATCAACCACTAAGAATGAGAATGCCTTTAATTTGTAGGTCTAATAATTTATGCTACTTATCAGAAAAATTAAATTATACAGATTTTAAAAAGGTCCTGTAGATATGTGTTACTTCAGTGATCCTTTTCGTAATTATGTAAATTATGTACCAACAGTTCTAGCTATAAGAATGCATAATATCTTTTGGGTATTTAGAATTATCTAGGTTCCACCTTAATTGTAACACAAAGTTTGTGTCTGACATGACTTGTATTTATTAGGAAGTGTAGGACCATTCACTCTATCAAAAAAAAGGAAGCGTAGGACCATTCACTTCCAACCTTGAGGTTTGGAGTTTGAGTCACTAGGATTCAAAGACGGAAACACCAGTGTTGACACTTTGTCTTGTGTGGTTTACCATATGAATAATGACATGTATTTCCTTAATAAGCTAGTGGCAAATACTTTTTAGTCATCACTTTCTTCTTTCTTGAACTTCTAATTTCTTATTGATTCCATGTTTGCATTTTCTGCTAAACTTTAGACTGGTTATCTATCTGTAATCAAATATTTATTTAAGATGTAGGATAGGTTTCATCTTTAGTAAAGCTTTCAAGATTCTATGCATGGTTTTTTATGAGCTATGTTTGATTTAGTAGAATGTGGAAGGACTGAGTTTTTGTAATGGAGTTCTCAATTAAAAAAGTGAAGCATTTGGTAATAAATGAGGATTAAATTTTCCAACAAACTGGAAGGCAGTACAAAGATAAAAATAAAGAGAAACAATGAAAAAACAATTTCCATGTCAAATTCCGTGGTTGGGGCATTGTAAGGATCCAGCTTATGGAAGCTTAGATATTTACCCTGTCAAAATACATTCTTTCACTAAATTTGTATTCAAAAATCATATTGCCTTCATTTGTACTGATGTATTCAACTCAAGTAATACCCAGAACATCTTGCAGTAATTATCAGTTGCGAATAAAAAATCTTGTGCGTGCTTTAGTTAATTCATGATAGAAATTTTGGTAGTTCATATTTGTTAACAACCCAGATTAGTTCCCTTTATCCATGATGTACGCCTAGAAAGTCATACTGAATATACTGGATGAAAAAAATGCCGTTCATGGAAAGATCGTGTGTGCTGTAGCAAGCTCATGATTATGTATATGTATTGCCAGTGCATGTTGGGCTCCCAATCTGTCGTTGGATCCTTCTACACAGGATGTATGCCTGGATAGTTCTGCTGTTCCTGTTTGAGCAAAGCAAGGCCTAATTTTTTTATTTTTTCTGTAGACACAACTCTAGTTTCTTATTGCACTAATAACTGTAGCTTGATTTTGGGATGAACTTAAGTCCAAGTAGTTTTAATTAGTAACTCAAGTTTTGAGAGCAAACTTGAAACATTCAGACTTTTAAAGTACAAAGGTATTTCCCTTTTGGGTTTTTTGCTGTAAAGTGTAAACTAGAATATGTTAATATGGTTGACAGGATGTTAGATTTTCTCACTTCCCTACAGTAATTGTTAAGGAACTGAATTCTATGTAATTTTTGGCATAATCTTGGGGCTTCATTTATACAACCTTAACATTCACAAAAAAAGAGTCACTCGATTTTTTACTGTAATACTTGTTGACTTATCTTCATTATTATTGGTTGCCTGGTTTTACAGAGCTTGTTTAGTGAGCAGATGTGTATCATAAGGCCTCTAGGATTTGACTAGTGAATATGAAGCCAATCACTTTGACATTTTGTTAGTTGGTGCAGATTTGTGACGGTGGGGTCATTTGAAAAATTTCTACTTTTTAATTTATGTGGCGGTGTTTGACTCAACTTAGAGTTTAAGAAAGTTAGACTTTTGGAACTTGTGGTCTTAAACTTGCCTTGGCATTTGTATGGCTATAAAAACATGTCTTTAATTAAGGTAAAATAGAATAGTTTTTTTTTTTTTTGAATAAGTAACATAAAATAGAATAGTTAAATTGTTTCCAAATTTAGAAAGGTGTCATTTTTATTGGAGTGGACTATTAAGGAGGGAGTATCACATAAAATTGAACGGAGGAGTATTTTCTGCAAGCCGTGTAAATGTTGTTCTGCTGTTATTTTACTCCTTTGCTGGCCTTATAAGTTTTGAAATGGTTTTTTGATAATTGAAGCATGTATATATGCTTCATCCTTGTGTAGTGCTGTGTCTTGTTCTGTATCCGCAGGCCTCTGTAAGTTTCCTGTGATCATTAGGGATCATTTTGTCACCAAATCTATTCTGGCTGTGTAGATCTTCCTATGTACATACCCTAAACATGTAAAAATTTGTACTATTAATAGCCTTTGTTTGGAAGATTTTACAGTCTCTTATTAAAAAAAGGAAAAAGTTTTCCTTGGATGTGAATGTGAAAATATACCAACTTGAAAGGTTTTTGGTATGAACTCTTATAGACCTAGATATTTGTTCTTTTTGAACATTTCATAGTTAGGATTTCTCATTACCTTATGAACAAAAAATCTATACTAGGGATTTCTTAACCTGGTTCTGGATGCAAGAGAATAATCTGGATTGTAAATTGTTTCCTGCCTCTAAACCAAGGATTTGATATGTTTAGACTCTGGGAAGTAGCTGGATCATCAGTTGTTGCCCGTTATATGCATGAAAAATTTCTTGGAAATAATTATTTGGCATATTTTGGTGTTATGTACCTGTATTGGCCAATTCTTAAGTAGCAGCTCTTTTTCTGTTTCTGGTCATTGTGTGAATTAGTTTTTGGTGAAGGTTGTTTGCAAATGATTGACACTCCTAAATGAGCAAATGAGTTCAATGGATGCACTTGAATTTCTGTGTTTGCATCTTTTTCCTTTGGGGATAAATCAAAAGAATTGAATGTTGGTTTTGCCTCTTGCATCACCTGCATTGTATCCTTTTGGCTTGAAAAGTCATCAAGCTAGGTACCTAACTCATTTGCATCCTATATCTATATCCTTCCATGCTACTGCTCTACACAGTTTAACAGTGATTTGTCTAGTACTTGTTGACTAATGGGTAAATCTGTTTGTGTTGTTTAGGGTTTTGATGAGTACATGAATTTAGTTCTGGATGATGCTGAGGAAGTTAATGTGAAGAAGAAAACCAGCAAGCAGTTGGGTGGGTGACCATTCCCTTAACTCTAGCTTTACCCTCTTCCATAATTGCCTGGGGAACTAACTTTCATCACCTTTGTGGTTTTATGCAGGGCGGATTCTTCTGAAAGGCGATAATATTACTTTGATGATGAACACGTATGTCATTGTTATTCTATCTTTCTGATACACTTAAAAATCACAGTTTATAAACAAATTTAGCGATTATATCTATCTGTTGTTAACTTGTTATGATCTTTTTTCTTTCCAAGTCTCCCTCACCTACACCAGGGTGATTAGGAGGGGGATGTTACAGCTGCTTTACTTATTTCATGTTTTTTTTTTTCTATGTAGAGGGAAATAATTTCTTGTCTGTTGGAGTACGGAAGTTGGTGGCATCTTGTACGTGTTCACCAGATGCAAATTGAAACCATGTGACCTCATGAATGACAGAATTGCGTCGCCCTGACTTTCATTTAGTTTGTATGTTGATGTAGGTAAAATATTTGACATGGTTTCATCGAACCAAATGCTTTGATTATTGTATGAATGTCTTGACTATTAGCGCCAAAGGAAGTGCATATTTTTCTAAAGTTTTTGTTGGTGGAGTATAACTATTTGAACCATGCTTGTCAGCTACCTACCATGATTGTTAGCGCCCCCCACTCTCATCTCTCTAACTACTAGTTGTGCAACTGATGTTATGTTATTTCTTGCATGTGACAATTAATTGCTTTTGGCAGATTCTGGGGAAAAGACCTAGGCAGTGGTAGTCGGGTCAGTGAATAGAAGAACCCCCCTTGCCCCCCAATTCGGGAAGGCAATGGAGTGGGGCTGGTTCAAGGTTGCGCAGTGCAGGAGGGATGCGGAGCGGGTTGAAGTGAGGTTTTTTTAAAACTAATACGGGGTGTGGCAGGTTGTGGGTATATGTGATTTTATGCGGATTCAAATTTAATTTTAACTTTTTACATGTTATAAGAATAATAAATTATTTTTGGTTAAGAGGATTTCTTCAACGCTATTAAAATATTCAAGGTAGTAAATAAAAATGGTTCAATAAAAAATAGTGATACAATTTCTTACATGTTTCTCAATTGACTTTTAAAAAATAAAATTTTAAGTCATTATCTATTAAATTAATATAATTTAATGAAAAAATGAATTTATTTTTAAAATTTTTATTTTTAGTATCAAACTTAATTAGAAAAAGAAAATATTAAAAAAATTATACAGGGTGAGTTGAAAATGAGAAAAGTTGTTATGCAGATTAGAGTTATGCAGGTATTGATAATGAGAGAATTTGTGTATTATTTTAGGTAGGGATTAATTATTTATTATATTAGTTATATTTATGAAAAAATTAAACTCCTAACCAACTATCAAATGTATTATTATTTATGCAGAATTTAATACACGTATAGCTCACTTCTAAATCAACTATCAAATGATCTTTAGCCCAGAAGAAGCCGAAATCACACTCTAGTGAGATGGAAACGTATCCAAAACGTGGAGATGGGAGTAACTCTATGTGGGCACCAAATATGTGGAAATAATAGTGTTAGGTGTGGCAGATGAGGGATACATTACCGGGCTTTTAAGAATCCGGTTGGATTGACTTAAAAAAGTAGTTTTTAAGTTAAAAATTAAAAGTCAAATTAAAATGACTTTTAAATTTAAAAAATAAGAAGTAGGGGAGAGGGAGACCTACTTTTGATTTTTGATTTATTTTAAACTTATTTTAAGTCATTTTTTTACATTGTCAAACACTTCCTAACTTATTTAAAATCATTTTAAACTTATTTTAAATTATTTTTTATATTTTCAAAAACTTTCAAAAGTCAAAAACTAATTTAAAAATAAATTTAATCAACTTTTTAAATCAATTCAAATACACTCTAAGTCCTTGGCCAACAACGATTTTTACTTTTATGTCCGATTTCTCCATAATTTCATTGTCATATGATATAACACCATAATCGATCCATATACATGTGGGGCAGCACCACTTTTATTGTTATCATTGCTTCTTTGTTTTAATTTATTTGTTTTATTTATTATTTTAGTCCATTTAAAAAAATATCTTTCTCTTCTGATTATAGCTTTTCACGTGACAGATTTAATATCATAAAATTAAATAATATTTTAATATATTTAATATATCTTTAATTTAAGATCACAAAATTCAAAAATTTCTTTTACTTAATTTATTATCAAATCACGCTCAAAGATCGTTTATATCAAAATGAGGATCTTATTTATTCTTTTAAAAATAAAGAGGTGGTGTGCTAAACAATTTCAAATCTCATTATATATGGGTTAGCCACAAAATAAAGAATGGTTGGAGCGGATCTATACGGGTCCCGTGAGAGCGAAAGAAAATGACAAAAAACTCCGTATATAATACTAGCAAAGAATAGAAAAAGGAAAGGTAAACATCACTCACGACAGTTGCGGAGCGAAGTGAGTGAGGTGCGAGGGAGAGAATCTGTTTAGCTTAGAATCAACGAGAAAGGAGATGGCGAACGAGGAGGCGGAGAAGAAGAAGAATTCAACTTCTAGTGAAGCTAAGCAGCCAGTGAAGACGGCGAAGAAGAAAGCATTAGGATGGATGGAATGGTTACGAGGATGGTTCTATTTGGTTTACGAGATGCTTTTTCAAAGGATATTAGCTAGTCATTTGCAGAATCCTATGCCTCTTCCTCCAATTAACGACGTTACTTGCATCGTTACTGGTTCTACCAGCGGTATCGGCCGTGAAATCGCTCGGTATGCTTTACTTTATGCTTATTACTCTGCGCTTGATTATTTTTTTGAGATTCTGCTGCTAATTCGAGTAATTTCTGAAGGAAGATGGATTTGCTTATTGATTATAGTGACCTAGTGGAGAAATAGCTTTTAGAGTCTGCCGTTATAAGAGCTTAAACTAATTTGAATTGTGATAATGCCTTGTTTTGAAGTGCCATCTAGATTTTTGTTTCCTTTTTTTATTCTTTGTTTGTGGTTTGTCAACAAAAGATGATGGAGAAATGAATTCTGTGGTGTTTATTCCTTTTTCTCATTGAAGTCTCAATTTAATAGGATATGTTGCTCAGGAAGTTACTGGCTATTTGAAGCTGCACTGTGCACTTCAGTATGAAACTTGCAGCTGTTCTCCTTGCAGACAGAGCTTTTTACTGGGATACATTACTAATTCGTAATACTTGTTTGCAATGGTTGTCCTAGATGAAACTTTCTAAACTGACTCTCAATCAGCTAATGTACAGGGGATAGAACTGGTTATTTATTTTTGTTCTATGTTTGCTTTCGAGTTTAAGAAACTCTGTAGTTTAATACCTTTCCTGGTGGACTTTAATAAGCCATTTTGGATTATCACAGAAGCAGAACAGATTTCACAAGGGATGGTAATCTGGTGTCTTTAAATTCTTGGCATTGGGGTCATATTTGGAGTTAGTAGGTTGCTTTAAGCACTCCACCATCTGGTCACAGGAATGGAGAATAGGTTGTTGTTTGCTTGGAATGCCAAGAATATTCTCGTCATATGTATCTTCCCGAGCATTTAGTGTTCCCTGTAATTCCCAATAATGCTAGCAATCCTTGTCCTCCTCTGATTTGGTTATCTCTAGGAAACATCATAGTGAATTTGATTCAATTTTAATTTCTTAAACTGACTGTAACTCACAGAAAAGTACCATTAAATGGTGTAGAGCTTGGGAAACAATGTCTCCACATTTGTCTAGTATTTGTATCTCCTGTAATGACCTTTTATTTGAAGCTTGACATCTCACGGTAAATGGCACCACACTTGATATCAGCTACATATTAAATCATGTGGGAAGTGTTCTGGTGCAACTTTAATAGTTCAAGAGGATGAAAAAGGTGAAACAGAATCCCGACTGTAGGGCCATTCAAGAGTGCAAGATGGCATATGAGATTGCTCTATGAAAGAGATAATGATTTGTTATTTAATGTTTCGTAAGTAACATGCTATTTTCTGTCAAGTTTGGGTATTTCTTTATTGAGGAAAATGTCCTTTTGGGATATCACGTTTAAACTTTTGGATAAAATAACTTGCTCTATTTATGTGCCTGATGAAACAGTTATTCTTGCCTTAATTCCCGTTGGAAAACAATCTGGAACATGTAAACAGTTCAACCTTTTATTACTATTGCTTTGAGAAAGCTGTGAAATGCATTTAGCCAATTATCTATAACTAACAAATAAATAGAATAACTTTGAACTTTCCAACTGCTAATGAAAGAATGGAATCCAAGCATATACTAATACCTATTTAAGGTAAAAGGTGGAGATATGGATAACTTTTGTGCTCCTGAAACAAAGAAAATTGAATCAGAATTTATCTTCTTCCCTTATCAGTGTTTCCTTTTTTGTTTTCTCTAATCCTTATTTGGTGGCTGATAACCTTTGAGCTGAAAAGTACTGAAAGTTGATCCATCTAATTAGTCGTCTAGCATTACTAAGACTCAATTCATTTTTCTATCTCTTCTGCCAATACTCTTTTGTTTATTATTTGATAACTCAAAGTGAAAAGGGAGTAGATCTTTGTTTCATATCTGGCTGTGAGTAATTTCTCATCCAATCTACATCCCACAGTATGTGTTACCTAACATGATAATCCTAAGGATATCTGCATATCAGGGTCTGATGCGTTACACTTCCATGATCAATAGTGTTACACCATATGATTTTCTATTTGCCCTTTCTTTATATTGTTATCTTCATTATTCTGTTGAATCTGTTAATCTCTTCTTACTCATCTTTCAGATACAAGGATTTTGGATAAGTTCTAGTCCATTTTCTCTAATGTACAAAAATTCTGCTTTTGCATTAGACAGGCAGTTGGCAGAAGCAGGAGCACATGTGGTTATGGCTGTCAGAAGCACCAATCGCGCACAGGAGTTAATACGGAAATGGCAGGAAGAATGGTCTGGCAAGGGCCTTCCACTCAACATTGAGGTATGTTATCTTTCATTTAATAGTAGAATCAAGTATGGCTAGGAAGTAGTACAGCTGTATGCTAGTTTATTACAAATGCTTTTCCAAGAATTTTTAAGTTGGTGTTAATGATTCTCGTTCAATGTCATGAAAATGTTGTCCTAAATGAATATAATTCGCATATGTTGCAAGGTCATGGAGCTTGATCTTCTCTCTTTGGATTCTGTTGCACGATTCGCAGAAGCATGGAATGCCCGCATGGCACCAGTACATGTTCTCATCAATAATGCTGGCATATTTTCAATTGGAGGTTAGTGGGGTATTAGTTTCTTCTTATTAATTGGTATTAACCAAAATGTGCACTCTTCTTGTGTAATATTTGAGCTGTGATACCTTGAGACAACTATTAGGTTTCAGCTACATCATGAAGCCTTTCTTACTCAAAGATAAAAAATAAAAGCTTGCCCTTTCTAACTTGATATCCAATTCTAATCTGTCAAATGTCATAGTGTGTTTGCATGTTTCAGTGTTTTCATCATGTGGTCAAGTTTTCTGTTTGTTTCCTTAGTTTTGAAGTTAATGGTATATGTGGAGCTTTATAGAAATATCTGTTTCCATGTAACTAAGCCTCTGAAAATCAAGGCCTTAAATCTTTATATTGTTAAGTTTGTGTATATGTCAAATCATTTTAAAAAAGAGTTAGCGTATATGTCAGATTCATGCAACACCAAACACATCAGTGATTTTTTTATTCTACATGGTTAGTCTAAGAATTTTTCAATAGTTGAGACTTGAGTTAATAATGAATCTTAAATGGTCCATTACTAGCTTCAGACAGGCCGTAAGTTATGGAATTCAGTAGGGCTACCTGGTAAATATGAAAAGATGATTTATGATTTATGTCAAATAAGAACTTCAGCAAAGTTTGTAAGATTTCTACTTTTTGGTATACTTCTTGTATTAGCGGGTGTTTAATGCCCTTTGTTTATTAAATTTTAAACCTTGATCAGAAGAAAGAACTTCAGTGAGGTTTCTCTTCTCGGCTCTCTAGTCTTTGGATGGAAAATTATAGAAAGATTCAGAAGGAGAAATTCTATTCAATTAGTTATTTGATTGATATGGATAAAATGAAGGATGTCTAATGTCTGATTCTGAAGTGGAAGAGCCTGTAGCAGCAGCATCTGGGTCTTTAACTGGATAATCACCTTGTCATACTTACATCTTATGAGTTCAGTTCAAGCATGATTTATATTGTAAATTAATGTAAAATGTTTTACTATCCTAGGATGAGTTGCAACGGTTAGTCTACATGTCTTGGTCAAAACACAGCTTAGTGTTGTATCGTTGGAATTGGTTATTGTAGATTTGTAGCAACTTTAGGTTTATGATTGAATATTTTAATATGCACCTTCAGATTGGAAATTATATGTTCGTAGAATATTTTTTTTAAGAACTACAATTTTAGATGTTTATCATGTTCACATTCATGTGTGTACTAGGACTTCCGACCATGATAATAGGTAACCAGAAAATCGTATGCTGGTCACCTGTATTAATATAATTGCCTTAGCCTGACTTCACGCTTTGGCTTTGGCTTGCAGTAGGTTTTTCCTTTGCTAATGCACTAATGCATGGCTAGTGGGGGTGCATTTAGGCTTAGCAGTTTAAACTGGGACAATACATTGTATCTGCAATAGAAATATTGGTACAGCTTTTCACCTGTTTTCTCCTTTAGATGGAATCTGAATGATTGATAGCTGAGTGAGTGCACATTCTTTTATCTGGAGACTTGTAAGACTTTGCTTCTGCCCTTCTAACTTAAGATAATGAATTGTGTTGTTTTCTACAGAACCACAGAAGTTCTCAAAAGATGGGTATGAGGAACACATGCAAGTGAATCATCTAGCTCCGGCTATGCTTTCTATATTGTTATTACCATCACTTATTAGAGGTTCCCCAAGCCGAATTATTAACGTGAACTCTACTGTAAGTCTTAGCAATATGCCCCCACTATAGATGGATATGTTATGCACTCAATTGATTGTCTCCTTACTTTCGGCACTCAGTTACTGCTTTGAATAATCCTGATTTTCCATGATGTGGATACTTTAAAATGAGTTGCGAACTGAAGTTTCAGCATTGGTGAAAACATTTTATCTAGTATGCATTAATTTGAAATAGCTTAAACCACAAACTTTGTCAAAGCAATGACATACAGCAATATGGAGGTGGTTCGGCATAGACTTCACTATTTCAGCCTTTTTTGTTTTGGAAGCCTTTGCCTTCCTCATGAATAGTCTGAGCAGAAAAGATATTTTACCGTTTGGGATATTGAAGTCGTCTGTCCTAGATCTTTGCTCTTGAAGATTTATGGTGCATGTGTTATTAGGAATATGTAAGGAAAAAAAAGATACATACTGTTAGGACTTGCTGGACTTTGCCTCATAATGAAACGAGTAGGTGGATAAAGAGTAATTTTGACTTCAAGTTTTAAAAACTGTCGAAAGCCCTTAAAAGTTTGTGACCTTGAACTTATCCTTTCGGACAATTTATTTGGGGTGATAATTATTGTTTGATTTACTCATCCAATTTGACTATAGTGCTATGCCTGAAAGATGATGTATCCATATTTGCATTCTTGATTCTCTTTGCTTAATATGCTTGTTGGAACTTCGCTTTCTTTATTCTCTTAGTTCGAATTTAAAATATTGATTGTTGGTAACTCTTTGGTCAGGCTTTGTCTTAGTCTTGCTTAACTTGAACATGTTGGTTCATTTTATGGTCTAGGTTACTTGCTTATTGGTTTTATGACCTAAATCATTATATTGGATTTGGATTTGAAAAAAGATGAAGCAAATGCAGTAGCTAATAAATCCTATATAACGATGCCAAATTTGAGGTTGAAAGTGAAATAAAAGAACGGAGCAGTAGTTATTGAGGCTATTCAACCAAGTCTCAAAGTTTGAGGAGGGTAGATGTAGTTGCTTTGAAATAAATTTATCTTGTAATTTAAGTGATTGCCTCCACTTCAGTTTATGGCTAATGTTATGGCTACTGACAGGAATATAGTTTATTTCATCTGTGTAGATGCACTATGTTGGGTTTGTCGATCCAGAAGATATGAATGTTGTATCCGGAAAGAGAAAGTACACCAGTATAGTGGGATATGGAGGCAGCAAGCTTGCTCAGGTATTTTCAAAAGGTTATCAGCTATTACTTGCTAATGATCTTTTGCTTGTCGAGTTAGCATTAGTTGAGATGCTACAACCTGTTCGACCACAGCACACCTTAACACGAGTTGGCTGCCTAGTTATATTTCATTTTTTCTTTTCACGATTTAGGAAGGTTGCATTCTGCCTATTAAATAAAGCTTAGGTACCTGAATTTTGCCATATGATATGCCCCTTCCCTACTGAACAATTCTTTTGTTTCCACTCAGCTAAAGCTAATAGTTGCTCTTACCCTTCAGAAGCTCTCCTATTTCCTCTCAATTTATGCTGATGGAAATACTAGTGGAGATTACTTGCCCATCATCACTCCAATAGTTATTACATCTATTAGGCATAAAGTGCTTAAAAGTGGGTTCCCTCTGGAGTCTGGACAAGATCATCTTGAGTAGTGATAAAACCCCAATTTGAATATGTTGGATTGGGCCCATCAAAGAGTTATCAGAAACAAGAAGATATTATTTTTTGGTAATTTGGGATGCAAACATCCAAAGGCACATCTTCGATACTTTGTTGCATGTCCATTAAGAGCTATTACTGTAATCTCTTAATTCCACAGGTTGATCCAAAAATTGATTTCTGTAGGGAGATGTTCATCTGCTTGTAGAAAGTTGCGCTAATACAAATGTGCAAGTTCATCTAGAAAGTACTCACACTGTCTTTTTGTTAATTTTTGTGCACCACTAATCATCAATGTAATAATAAGTTGGAAGCCTTTGCATCAGCAGTAAACAACCAGGCAGGGCACATTAAAGCAAAATATCAAGTATAGAACACATTGTATATAGCTTCTTATTAGTAATCATTTCAAGCATAAAGTCATCTAGGATTTATGATAGTTAAAATTGAACTAGAGATGCTAAGCTCTTATTCCTTCTTCTTAGTATGTGTTTCCATTTGAGTTCTAAAAAAATCTGGCTTTGTTGATTTTTGCTCTCCAGTGACTAATCCACTGTGGTTTGGAAGTGCAGATTATGTTCAGTAGCGTCCTTCATAAGAGACTACCTGCTGAAGCTGGCGTAAGTGTAGTATGTAATACTCCTGGAATTGTTCTGACCAATGTTGTAAGTTCTTGATAACTTCGCTATTTGTTTCTCAAGTTACCATCTTCAATGTTATTGTCATACCTTGTCTTGATGTATCCGTGGCTAACTTGAGTGATATGGGTGGAGTACTTTTGTACAGATCCTTTTTTCAAATTAATTTTGTGTAAATCCTTCGATATACACTAGAGATTATTAAAAAGGTAGTCGTAGTCAACCTGGATACTTACATACGGTGGGATTGGATACACATGTGAACGATTCTGTGTGAAAACTTCCAGCCTCCATGATTTAATGCACATATATCTGTTTGACTTGAAGAGCCGAACATGATTTCATTTTAAAAGATTCTCTAGAAGAGGTTCTGATCCTAACTAGACTTGGCCTTTCACTAATCAGCCTTAACATGCTCAACTTAAATGCCAAAATAGGCCAATTAAGATGACGTCGTTGCTTCATGTGGTGCCCCTGTGCCTCCATCTTTATTTATATTACTGCTTCCTCTATCCTTATTTTTTTTATGATGACAAGGGAAACCCGCTGCCGCTACCCTTAGGGTGTGCACAGGGTAAAACCTTCGCTCCTATACAATAGTTTCAAATCACATAGGAGAGGTAACCTGCACCAGGCAAGCCTGATGCGACCTCTATCCCAATTTATGTAGCACTTTATGCCTTTTGAGATTCAAACGAAGTAAATTTTGACCAACATCTTGAGATACATTTCATCATAGTGACATGAGAAGAATTGCAACTTGTAGTACTTCTCGTATAGTTTTTGAATGTTTAATTTTTAATTTTAATTTTAAAATATTGAGTTGATCTAATCTAATTTAGTTTCAATGATTAGTCCAATTAGATCTTAGAAAGCAAAAAATGCCACATAAATTGGGACAAAGGGAGTTATAAGCTTCAAATCCTTAAAGAGTAACAACAAACCCAATGTAATCCAGGTGGGATCCGGGGAGGGTAGAGTGTACGCAGAATTTACAGGCTTACACAAAGAGGCTGTTTCTGATAGACCCTTGGCTCAAAGGACGATAAAGGCAGTAGCAACAAGTAGAAATTACAAGAAGAAGATAATAAGATAATCGAGGTTAAAGGTACAATATGTAGAAATAGAAATTGAAACATAATGAAAAACAAGAATAATACTAATACACAGAGAAAGGAAAAGAAATACGCCCGTCTACATACTAACCCTCTACATTATTTCTCACCCTCTAAACCCTCCTATCAAGGGTCATGTTCTCAGTGTGTTGAAGTTTTACCATATCTTGCCTAATCACTTCACCTTCATACTTCTTTGGTCTACCTCTGCCCCTAAGAAATTTTTTGAGAAAACCCTATTTGAGCTAGAGTTCTAAATTTCTTGGATACGATTTTCTTCTTTTCAGTTTCCATTCTTTTCATTCCTTTATATGATACTTTTTAACAAGTTTGCACATATAAAATTGCAGGCGAGGGATCTTCCTCAGTTTTTGCAAGTTGGCTATCGTCTAATACCCTATTTTATATTCAATGCTGAAGAAGGTATGTTATACTCCAGAAGTCAACTTCATTTGATAATTTTCTGCAATGGTGAACTGATATACTTTTAGAGAAGGTAAGAAGACTACACAACTCAACTAAGAACAATTTGACCAAAAGGAATATGAATGAAAGAGCATATAAAAGAAACTTGAAGGACCATGCAAGTTAATTTTTGTTAAACAAACAAGTTGTATAAAAAGGGAAAAGGCAGGAGTGCATCTCATCAGAAAGACCAAATGGAAGAAGAAACCGACCGAGCTATGCATGCATTCTTGTTTGGTGCATCCCTAAGATGCTGGTCCCAGGGAATGTTCTAGACTTCTAGCGGCCCCTTGTTTTGTTTAGTTGCTTGGTTGTTCAGCATGTGCAGTCTAATTATTTATCAAATAAGCTCCATGCATATTACTCAAATTAGTTGGTTGCTGCAGGCTCTCGAAGTACCTTGTTTGCAGCTACAGATCCTCAAATTTCAGAGTACTGTGAAATGCTGAAAGCAGATGACTGGCCAGTGTGTGCATACATTTCCCACGATTGTCGTCCCACAAATGCTTCTGAAGAAGCCCATAATATTGAAACTTCTTACAAAGTCTGGGAGAAGACGCTGGAATTGGTTGGCCTTCCTTCAGATGCAGTAGAGAGGCTTATAGAAGGGGAAGAAATTAAATGCCGATATGGAAATTCCCAGGAGCAACTCTTCGGCACTCGATAAAGTTGCCATGCCTCCAATTCTCTTCTCTTCTCCTTGACCTATTTCAGAATTCAAAGGAACAAAGTAGAAACCTGTATTACGTGATAGGAATTTTTGGCTTTTGCTTCTAGACATGCAACTGATGACATATCAAGTGGCATGGAGTTCTTGTCTTCTTTGCATGAAGCCTGATGAAGGTCTGCCTACGTGTTTTAAGTGGAATCCGTTTCCCTATGTCCAAACCTTCTATAGTTTTTTGTGTTAATTCTTGTATGCAACATACAAAAATGAACAAACTCTTTTGCCGCATGAATATGTTCCAGCGCGTCAATACTTGTTGTATCTAGGCAACTTTAGACAATTTTGCAAATCATAGGGGTAATTTTGGACCTTTTATTATGATTTGTTAACTGAGTGGGCACTTGGCAGATAAGGGCAAATTTGTGCTAATTTCTTTTTTGAACGGTGAAGCCGTGAAGGTATAGTTGATTTCAACTTTAAATGGAGGGTAAATGTAGTTTACTTTGTGAACCCAAGAGCAATTTTGCACCTTTTTCCTATGAAAAATTGGATTTAGCTGTCGAATGATGACAAATTTATAGGACGCTACTAACATATTGCCGAGAGAATTTTTGACATATAACTGCTTGCTTACACTGACGCATTATTGTATAGCACAGAAAGATGTTGCTCCGTTGCTTGTCCGCATCTTCCCCTTTATTTAACCAAATATTTGAGGTGGTTTGAAATTGACCCACTGTTTTTAAACTCCTGTCTCCGTTATGTGCGAATGACCCAATGTCGAATTAGAGATGTTATTAATCTTTTGTGAGTAATTTGGAGCAGTTTTGTATTTCAAATTCTAAAAAGTTTTAGAATTCAAGTTGAAGTTATCTATAATCGATGTGCAATCCCTCATTCATCTAAATTCTAAACCAAAAAAAAAAAAGTGGTGAAAATGTAATTGTCAAAAACCCAAAAAAAAGAAGATGTTTTTCAAAGATAGGGCTGTGGCTAGTAGCTGTGTAGTCTGTAGAAACAGCTACTTGACCAATTTGACCTGTCCATCAACTCTGTTCCCAGCAGATACATTAAATACACAAATACGTGGCAACTTCTGATTCGCCAAAATCAAATCGTAGTTTGCGGGCTTTTTATATGCAAGAAACAATTTGACTTCCTTGTAAATTGTCCCTCCCACAAAACCCAAAACAGAAAGCCCAAAAGACCATTTCTCTTTTAAAAAAGAACACCTTTTTACTCTCTATAATTATTTGATTTGCAACTCCGCCTAAACATGCAAATCAACCCCCAAAAGTTCTTTCTGCAGCATCAACAACTTAGTTTGAGTCTTTGAGGTACCATCTATCTCTTTTTTATCTGTTTTATTTTAGTGATCAAAGATTTCAAGTTCAGTAAGCTTTCTCTGTTCCCATCACCCCACTGAAAATAATTTTTTCTCTGTTGCTCTGTTAGTTTTTGCTTAGAACTGGTTCATAGTTTTCAGAATGCTTTGAATAAGCTAATTCTTGAAGCAAAATCTCTGTTTTTTTTTTCTCACTTGAAATTGTGTTTACTATGATGGTTCAAGGAGGTGGATTGATGAAGATTGAAATTTTATGGGTTCAATCATTAAGGTTTTAGCATTATACTTGTTGTAGTTTGTTATGTGGTTTCATATCTACTTAGTTATTGTCGTACTTTGAAGAAATTTTACATGTAGATTTTTAGTGTTATAAAAGTACTGATTCAGGTGAACCTGGTACTGCCATGCTACATCGGCACCTAGTTTCTGAACTTTTATCATTGCTCACAAACTCAGATCATATATTAAAGATGTTAAAGGTTAAAAAGTTGCAGGAGAATGCTTGTAATTAAATCTGTGTAGGAATATTAGTTTTTATTTTATATAAATATGCCCCTTTATTCATCTTCATTTAAAAGATTCAACTCAACTGGAAATGGTCTAGAGGTCAGTAAAGTGCGTTACGAATCATTACATTTTAGATTCAAATTTAAGTGGAGGCAAAAATATCGATCACCTAATTATGGCGTAGCATGATTCACAATGAAATCATTTTTTTAATGATCAAGATATTCGAGCTAACATGCCTAGTTTCAAAATTTTCAAAATTTTATTTGTAAAATATAAGTGAATGAAAATTGTACCATGGTCTTGTTTAATTGTTGGGGGGGTGGGGGTTGGCGGTATGGGGTCCATTATTCTTAGGTGATGTGAACATTTCTTTCCCTAAGAAAATGAGTATTGTGTTTACAATATCATTTTTGAAGGGTATACTGTTATGAAATGTCACTTTCTTTTATAATATAATATGATAAAACCAGAAAGTTATTTTTAAAAAACACTGTCGTTTTCTTATTTATGTCTGTTGCAGTTTCTACCTAAATACTTTAGAATCTTTACAAAACTATTTTTTCTAATTTTTTTAAAATTTAAACTCTAAATAGAGGACCTCATATATTTACTTGCTAGATGCCGTTGCAGTTTAGAAAATGATTTTTACTTTCTTACAGAATCTTTTCGTTTTTTTTCTTTCTTGAAATCCATCTGCACCTAAGAGTAGTAGCTTTTAATTTCAGAACAACCATTTTTCTTTTTTTTTAAATTAGAATCCAATGTAATTTAAATCTTGTTTTTTTCTAATTCTATGCGTATGAAATCATGTGCTGGTGGTTCACAAGATTATATAAGATCTTTTTTGACTTGTGATACTATATACCTCTTAAAGGAAATTGTTCACATAACTGTTAGGAACGTTCTATCAAAAATAACGTATAGCTTTTATGTACTTAAAAGAATTAGATCTACGTTCTAACAACATACTATAAGCTACCAAAAAAAAACAAATAAAAGAGGCCACATGGTGGTCTTTTTAACTTTTTAATCTTGGCTTAAAATAAATATTTATTCATCACTTTCTTAAAAGAATTTATGGGTTACACACTTGCTAAATTATGGAGTGAATTTGAATTATTTTTTAAGTACTCCATTTTGATTTTCTTTAAATACCTATTAACAATTTTATTTATTTTCTTTTGCTTTAATTAATATTCCAAATAAAATATTTGAATAAAAGTAGATGTAAAAAGAAACTATTTTCACCTCATATAGTGATAGTTTTATTCTTTTCCAGGGCTTAGGAATTATTAACTAATGATAATCAAGAAGTGCCCAAATTATTTGTGTCTAAGCTTTAGGAAACAAGTTAGAAGGAATTTGGTAGACAAGAATGAGTCTATTTACTATTGATTAATTATTTATTTCCTTACAAAGAAATAAATATTTCTGAATTTCTGGTTGGTATACATAGATTATAAATAGTTACCACATGGATTGAAACCAGTGATGACAATAGTCAACACTAGTGAGATTTCATTTTCATGTACATCCAATTTGTCACTATCTACACATGGGCAAGATATGGGCTAAAGTTGAAAACAATGTGCTTTGCAGTTCAAATTTCAAATTCTTCAACTGTCAAGTAAAATCAAATCATTAAAATTCTATTTAATTCTATTGAATTTGAGTTGTTTTTGTTCTCATTAGATTTGATGAGAAGATGAACAAGGTGGCTTTTAAAATCCCAGGAAAAGGCAGTCCAGACAGTTTTATGGAACGCGCTGACGCCTATTACCAGAAACGACCACAGCTTATGGCCTTGCTTCAAGAACTGTACAATAGCTTATGTCTTTAGCAGGATCGCTACTGCCAAGCACTAGCCAAGAACCGTAATCATCGTCGCTATTCATCTCCTATTCCACCATTAAGTTACAATGAAAATGGTTATTGTGATGAGGAAGATATAGTGGAGAGATAATTGATTCTGATGCTGAGAGTTCTTTATCATTTCAGCCTTCCTTTCCACCTTCAACACAAGACAAATTTGATATTGAAATGATTGCTGCTGACTTGGTGATCAGAAATGTGGACTATGATTTCGTCCTAGACGAGCTTAATCAAGTGGAAAGACAGAACAGAGTCATCAAGGAAGATAGAGTTGCAGAAGAGTTTACTGGATGTGATGGAATCAGAGAGGTTGATTCTGTTAAATGAGAATGCTAGATTGGGATACAAAGTGGCTACATTAATGGAGGAAAACAAGGCGGTGTCTTCAGAATCTTTGTTCATGAAGAGGAAGGTTGCTGAGCTTGCGGGTGCATATGGAAGATGAGGGAGGATCATAGGGTTTGCATGCTAAGTCGAAAGATTGAGGATCTTCAAGGACAAATATATGGGCTGAGAAAAGGAACAAAGAGTATTATGATCAGCTTGTAGCTAATGAAGAAGTGAAGACGCGTAGGTCCAAATCAATGAAGGTTAAAGGAGAAGTTAACATGAAATATTGCTTTAAAGTTCCTGAAGATGTTGTTGCTGGGATTACTAGGAGCTTTAGTTTTGGAAATCTGAAAAAGGGTGGTGGTGAACAGAAAGTAAATGCTAATGCTGAAGTTAAGAAGAAAGTTCCTAAGTTGTGGGATAGGTCAAAGGAAGTTTGATATCTTCTTTTGTGGACCTAATTTAACATAGTTAATTGTTGGATGAATGGGCAATCTAAATGTTTACTAGATTGATATTATAACTTTACTAGTATACTGTTAATTGGGCAGAGAGAGAGAGACTTGACTTTAGCTTTTTGTATGTTCTACTCCAATCTTTAGCAGGATATGAATGACATATAAAGAAAACTTTGATTGCTGCCCTAATGACAGATAGTTTCTATGATATAGATGGGCAAGATCCTCCAAGATTGCAAAAGTTAACATAGCTGGAGATGAACTAAGATTTAGGACGAAAAAATTGCCTTATGTTGCATATATATAACATTGACTAGCCAGTAGAGTCACTTCTGTTTACAAATATCATTCTATATACAGTGTCAAACTAGACAATGAACTACAAAACATACGAAACATGTTCTACCTCAGCAATACTTAAATACCTTAGTCAAATTAGGTTGACAGTAATCCTAATTTGTACAAGCATACAAACTCGTCACTTATGCTGAATTTGCAAGAGCAAGTTTCTCATTAAGCTTTGCAACCCGAGCCTGAAATGGTTAACGATGAGCATACATCAGTTGTGAAAAAAAATCCGAGATGTTACGAGGGACAGATAGTTCTCCCCTGTGTGCATGTGGACTCAGCTGACAATTATTTCAGGCCCATAATTCTTTCTTGTCATAAAATATTCACTTTGGATTTTGGAAGGCTTAGAAACATTTTAACAAACACCAGCCTCCATATGCATTAGCATTGTGGTGTGCATGGGCAGATCTCTACATACAGAAAAACATGAAGTGTACTGCCACAATCACAAAAAGTTGTGATACCTTTTCATGGGCATGTTGAGATTTTTAGTTTTAGTTAGATATTTAAAGCTTAAAATTTTTCCCAGTAACTTGTAGCAAATTCATGACTTGGTAAATCATTTCAGTTCTACTAAGGAATATATAGCTTAAAATCATTTTGTCCTCCAATATTGGTGGTAGTATTACAATCTTGCTATTTATGTGCTATTCCAGCCTATCTTGTTGGAAACACACTATCAGTTAGATATTACCTATCAAAGAAGAGTTTTATTTAGGTATTGACACAACAGGCTAGACTAAAGAATTCTACCATGTTATAACCGTATTTAAACTATTACCAGATGAACTATATCAAATTTCTGTCACTCTAAAATAGCATCTTCATTTGCTTATTTAAAATTGTGTGTATTCTGTTTGTGTTGCCAAAAGTAAATTTAAGGAAACCAACCTTAAAATAAGCTAGTTATAGGATTTGAGTGCAGAACAGATGCCAAAAGTTAAACCAATTCTATTCTAGAACTACAACAAACATGAACTGCAAAATGAAGAAGGATTTTGATCGACGGATGGACGGATCTAACCTAAAGCCATGGAGTATGACTTTCGGCAGCATCGACATGGTCCAGAGCCATCAAAACATCACCTTGGCAGATATAAACCCTGTAAAAATTAAAACTAATAAATATTTGCAACTAGGGATTAGTGTAGATATAGTAATTTGATGTTCACTTCCTAGTTCCTACAATAATCGCAGAAAGAGAGTACATTATTATGCAATCATACATTGTATCTGCTATACTGAAATGGAAATGAAGGAATTGATACCTCATGGTTAAAAACACTAATGTGAGTTAGTTAAGTTCAAGCACCAAACATTTCGGGGTTAAGTTTAAGCACAACATGTGCTTTTCAGGTACTTTTAGCAGAGGTAACAGATAATCAAATTACTTCAGGGTAATTGGGAGCAATATTCAACGCCTCCTTAGCATCTTCAAGTGCCTCAGCCAAATTTCCCATTGCCAACTCCGCAGCAGACCTGATTGAAGACACTTATTTCAGCATCTTGTTCACATGCATTCTGATCATCTAGACAACAAGGCATTAGTGACAAAATATTAAATATATAAATTTGGACACTGGTACAAAATCAAGTGATCCAAGAGTTTTTCAAATGACTTCAAGAAAACTCAGTCAATCAATCCGAAAGGAAGCTTAGAGCCAAAAAAGATTAAAACCAGATCAGACGCTTAAGGAACAGAATAATGATGTTGCTTCCACTAAAAATTGCAACACAATCATGTGAATAACATAGAGATCTAGGGTATCCTTCTGATTTATTTGATTACAAAGGTCCCTTTCCCATAGAAAAAGAGATTTTAAACACAATAAAACCTGTCTTTGAGCATAATATGAACACCTCCAAACGGCTTGTAAAGCACAGCACAAAAAAATGGCAACATCAGTGTCCTTAGGCACCAATCTTGAATTAGATACAACAAATAGGCCATATCTAAACGAAACCTGTAAAGCTAAAAATATAAGTAACGATGGCAACATAGAAATAGTGAAAGGATTAAAGCATCACGTTAACTTCAATGACCCTTAGGTCACACTGTTGATTGTAGAAAGCTGCAGATTATTTCCGCTAGAAGAAATCCTAATGCACTAGCAAAAAAGATATGTATAACGAGATTTACAATTTCTTTCTGGTACTGACAAGACACAAATCTGTGAGTCTGGTGAATGAACTGGTATCTACAGCTTAGCATTATCATTCTCTCTACATCACCCGCTCATATAAAATTCAGTACTTCAATTCCGCAAGACAACTAGGAAAGGTGCTTAAGAAGTAAAATTACATCAGACATCGGAAATAAAGAACCTTGAAGCAGACTAGATAATAGATTGGTTAGAAACCCTAGGTCTTGGGATAATGTCCTCATAATACATATCTTGTCTAGGCTTTTCAAATTTTTAAGGATATCTTTTTTCCGCCTTGGTCATAAGCTATGTTTGCTCGATCCCCTTCAAAAATGTCAGACGAGGCGTGTCGGATTCTCCAAAAGTAGTGTATTTTTGGAGAATCCAACACGGGTGCGGCATTGAAAGTAAGAGTCCGTGCAACTTATAGGGGGTCATGCATCCGTCTGAGATTAGAAATTTTCACTTCAATTAATCTGAAAGGAAAGTTAAGTACGAACTTTAAACCAAGCTTCTGATAAACCGTGCCATCTCTATGTTGAAAATTATGTGAATCAATGGCATTCTCTTTTTTTTTTTTAATAGTTTCTTCAAATTATTATTAATTTTATCATGCATGAAATACTTGGATGGCCTCACATTCACTATACTAATCAGAGTAGTAATTGATGCATTGATATTCATTCCAGGGCACACTATCCAGTTAAGACAGTAGAAAAACCTCAATGGTCAGCCTCACCACAACACTTCTTAACTTTTTGATCCATAGCATTCATCAGAAGCATTTCAAAGAAACATCTTCAGCAAAACTTGATTCAGTGTAATTCAGCGAAGTATGAAACCACACACCAAAAGTGAGCAAACCATGAGCCTCAGAGAAATTGCCATTACCCATCTCATCTTCAGCTCTTTTCCTCAACGCTAAAGCCTCCAAACTTCTCCGACTCTCTCCTTCAACGTCATCCTACCAAGACAGGATGAACGCCATAGTTTCAGCAGCTCGAGTAGGAGTACCAAACGCTTGACATATACAGCACCAGGTAAACGACGACGTTAGGTCCTGCCCCTGCAACGGCCAAGACATCCACAGGAATTAACCGCTACAAAGGGAGGAGCAATTCCAGATAAAACTTGAAGGGTATCCAAGGATCCCTGTTTCCTGCATGCCCTCTCTGTACAAAGTCGAATTTCTATCTTCCTTTCTACCTCTTCTTCTTTTGCTGACGATGCTTTGATTCTTGTATCGTTAATGGGCTTGGATTTGGGAAGTGGAAAGAGGAGGAATGGCGAAAAGGGTTGCTGAGAAATGCTTCTGAGAGTGCTCAAATGGATTGCACTCATCGTTTTACTTGAATTACTTCTTGTTTCTCCAATTTCTTCTTTACTCTTTAGCTTTCTTCATTGAGAAAAATTGCTCGCCGGAGAGATGACGGAGACTGCAGCGGTTTAAGGTGGGTACCGGATAATGGAATATTCTTCTCTGGTTCCCATTTGAGCCATCCAATTATTAAGGCCCAATTTACGAAAGGCTACCCCTTCAAATTATTTACTTCTTATTATTGTTCCTCCTCTGCTCAATTACTGTCTGACTTATATATCCATCACATGTAAACGCAAATGATACGAGTGGTATATTAGCTCTTCTTTACTCCATTTTACTGGTAGCTGACTCTCGCATTTAAATTTAAAGAAGAAATAAACTTTAAAACTTCACTAAAAATAAACGATAAAAGAATTTCAGTGGCTATAAACTATGTCATTAAATGTAAAATTGATGTTTTAAAAAGCTAAATTTGCATTTAATATAAAATGCTAAGTATTTTTTTGTGACTCACTAAAAAAAAAGTAGTTTCATATAAATTAAACAAAGAGGACTACATGTAGAGCAAGTTAATGAAAAGTTTGCTTACTTGCTAGTAGCCTAGTACATTGATTTTGAACCTATTGCTTTTCTTAAATGTTAAGAGTGTCACATAAGAAGCCAAACAAGAAAATTTTTGATTAGCAAATTGGATAAACATCTTAAAAAAGCACAATATTGCGAGATAGAAACATATTGATACATTGACATTGCTAGAATAGTGTGTTGGTCTCTCTAATACAAGCAATTTTTAGGCATTTGAGTGAATCTTGCAGTATCTCACAATCATACAATTCATGTTTTATTTGAACCATTTTGAATTGGCGTTTTTTGGTCTTTTCCAGTCCCTTCTTATTGGCTTATCCCACAAAAATTGTGCTAACTTGCCACATTTTGCACCTGCAGTAATTGTGTCCTCACCAGACAAACACAAGCATCGATCACAAATGATCGAAATGTTGTAAACAAATGGAGAGGCCCCAGTTTGTCTTCACTCTCCCTCCTTGTGTAGCCCAGTCATCTGCATTCCACAATGATCCATAGATTCCCATGCCTTGATTTTTCGGTATGGAACACCTTTCTTCTCCTTGTTTTTGAACACTCTAATTGGAATATCACTCTAACTGAAAAGCTGCAAAAACTATGCACCAGTAAAATTCGTCATTGTTAGCGTAGATTTAACTTATATACACTCTTGGTCTCATGAGCGTGCACCCACATGTTTCATGGAAAGCTCAAACATATTTAGAGATATGGCTGAAGTAAGAATTACTAAAAGATAAATGATGATTCCAAAAGAAAGAGTAAGTGTGGAAGTCCACTGTTGGTCGGAACCACAAACCGTGCCTCTGCTCGACATCTCCGGTGCCATTCACGTACAGGTTTTATTGTACTAGGTATGGTCTCTGAAACATCTCCAAGAAATCAAAGTCCAGCCTATCGTGATTAGCTCCTTCTGATGACATCTACAAAAACCACATATTTCCAGCAATTAGTAGTAATAGGCCATAAATTTGAAGAAACAATATATTGATCTTGATAATTATTTGACGTGGTTTTTGTCACGTACATAAAATGCAATAACTGGTTCCAGCTAATCTCTTCAACTAGTTTGACCCAGCAGCTGGCTTTCCCAAACAAATATTTGAACTTCGACTCAAACTGCAGCCTTAGACATGAACATAATTAATCAAATGGCTATGTAATTCTATTGCCTTGAATAGGCAAAATATAAGATATGAAGTGAATTAATGAAGTCTTTACCAGAAGCACTGTCAAGGGAGAGAGTAACTTGGTCTCCTACAACAGCAATATGGTCTGGTGCCCAGCTGGACTCAAAACATCGGGTGAAGTTGACACTAACCCCTGTGTTTAGTAGCATAGACAGGATCAAAAGACAATCACAAAGGATGACATTAAAGGTCTTGAACTTGGAAGATGATTAATTAAGTCCAGAAGAAAAGGTTCAAGTCTATCGGTCTCAAGCAGGTGCCAATCAACAACTTGGAGCCACTTAGTTTCATTTATAGTTATAGTTGCATTAACATAGTAATTATTGACTTTATATTTTTATAGTATCATGGAGTACAAAAAGTAAGAGAATATGTTTTTTTAGTGGCAGCCATGGTGCTGTGGACTGTTTGTCAGCAGGGCAGCCTTTTTTTCTTCTCTTGTTTACTATATATATATTCTTCCTTTACCAAATGAACTGATTCTTGCTGCACTCCACTAAGGCACTAACTACAAGTTTTTATAAATATTCTAGCAATGGAAACCTCTAATGACAGTATTTATTAGAAGACATTATGGGAGGGAAGAAACAAGTGGGAAGTTAGCTATTAGGTAGTAGAGTGAAGCTAACCATACAGTATATATACTGCCAAAGGTGTAATGCAACAACCCATCCACTAAAGTATCAGAAAACGCACTATGATTTTGTGACTGAATGAAGAAGGGAATAAACAAGAATAGATTATTCCAACCTGCAATACAAATCCTCTAGAACAGTAGTAGGATAATAAGCACTCCGTAACTTGTTCATTATATTACATATACAAAATTTAGGGGATTTCAAATCGGTTGAATTGCAATGAGTAATTCCATTAGTTGAAAGTGAGAAACTAGATGAAGTATCTTCAAGAATAGCCAAAGTCAAATGGGTAAGTACATTACAGGTCCAAGTAAAGGTGGATCGAGGATTTGAAGATGACAGGACACCTCTATCCTTAACATAGTCATGGAAAGTACTAATTACAGGGTGAGAAGATGAAATCACCTTTGAACACTTTGCTATAGAAAATTCAGATTAACTTCAGATTAACTGTCAAACATATCATGGTGATAAGTGCTAAGTCAAAACAAGAATCTGAAGTTCTGCGACATTTGAATAGTTCTGCAATCTCTTCACTCACCCAATTAATATACCTAGTGTTACACATACTAGAGCTAATCCCTGGCGGCTACACACTGTCCATAGGAAGAGGGAATGAGTTAAGCTGCCGGGCTGTATGTACCAGGCACAGTTGAGATTAGTAGACAGTAGACACCCCATAGGCCCCTCCTCCACCACCTGGAGTATGCTAGTAGCCACTGTTCAAGCTCCAAGAATGATACAAATGGAAGGATGCATCTGGCAAAGAACTAAACAGAATGAAACTATTAAAATTACGAGATATCGAATCGTATGGATGAAACACTCTGAGGAATCTTATCAGATACTAGCAGATCAAAACCAGAAGCAAGTAGAAGTTGCTTTTTGACCGAATTGTGAGCGTTCTATAACTGGTCAAAACTAAGAGGGAAAATCAAACAAGGTGATCTCTAGGACAAAGTATCAAGTTATATGGAGAAGTAAAGAACCAACAATACAGTGATTTTATCACAGCCAGCCAATTGTAATGACTTGTAAAAACACCCAATTCTATCCGTTTGAAGCTGAGCGTAGAAGAAGGCATATCCTGGGCATAAAGGCAACTATGGCAAACAGACTGACAGTAATCAGTCCCTTTAATTAACTATCCATGAAGTCTTCTGGCAAAAGCTTAAGAGTAATCAGTCTCTTGAGTTAACAAATTTAAGAATGAAGTTCTTTAACACATCCGCGCCCTGAAGAAAAGGGATCCTTTCAATTAACTATCCCTGAAGTAGCCGGCAATGCAGAAAACACCAACTACAACATGCATGGACAACGCGGAATCATTTGTAGTGACCTGGATGCTAAAAAGAGGGCTTGTACTGCAGCTTCAATCTTGGAAAAGTATGCCCCATATTACAACAAATCTCTGGACCAGCAAATGAAAAAGCTTGTCATCCTTCACCCATTTAACATAATCAAGGGCATCTTCTTTGATCCATAAAGTACTGTACAAAAAGGAGTTTAAGCAGAAAAAGAAAAAAAGAACCAAAGAACAACCTACTCTTTTGATGCATAAATCCAGAAACAGGACCTACAATGACTTGTAATAACACCAGAAGTGTGATTAAAAAAATCTGATTAGAACCATCGATAAGTTATTTAGAAAACTCTCCATGCAGGAAGGAGAACAATGACATAGTTAAACATAGCATACATGTCCCTATAGGCATAACCGCATAAGTGAAGGCAGATGCAGCCAGATGCATCCAAACAATTTGCCTTAAAGACCAAATAGGGACAGCAGGTAAGGTAATTGTCAACCAATCTTGTTATCTTTCCTCTTTTGGGGTAAAAGAAAGAGAGAAAGGAAGCCTAATTTCCAGGCAGATTAATGGTAGCTTTTCAATTACTCGAACATTGGAACCCCTTAGACAAGAAGTTTGTACTCTACTACATATAAACTAGAATAGATACACATCTTACTGTTGCCAACTCTTGTCAAATGATAGAAATGAGGGAGTAAACAATTAGTGAGTTACCTGCATAAAATATAGTGTCTACTGACCACCTCTCTATGACGTCTTTGATGAACAAAAATGGTACTAATATACATTATATATTCTTTGCCAGCTTCTCTTTAGAATCAGGCCCTTCCAACAAGCTCCCTCTTGGAGATGAGAATGATGTGTAGACTTTAAGTAATTCCATGTTTCTGTATCCCAGATCACCTTCATCTCCAAACAGAAATCCTGTTCTTATTGTTGAAAGAATAATTTGTGGTTTAGGGAGTTAATCAGTGAGCTCTTGAAAAGAGATGGAATGTTCTTCAAGAAAAAGTAGAACTTGCTTCTTCATGTATTTCATTACAGAAGTTCAAAAGCCCAACTTAGAGAGATCATAATTGCAACAGTTCACGACCACAAGCTTTGGATCAGAGCTGCAATTAGGCTACGCCCATCCCTTAAAGTAAATGTTGATTAGCATCATCACCCAAGGAATAAATTGCTGAAGTCCCCAAATGTTTATGACTTCCGGTTATAGACTAGAGAAAGCACAAACCGAATGAAATGATCCGAAAATCATCCATCCGTATCTCAACACAGTAATCCCCATATAACATGATCCATCTCTAAAGTGATGGAACCTACTTGAATCTCGCACGGTGATTCCTCTCAACAATTTTTGAGACAACTTTAATTGCAGCATGACAATCCACACAAGCTCGCAAGTTTTCATAATGATAATGGGCGATCCTTCTGGAGTATTAATCAATGCAAACGTAGCTGGCCAACCTCTCACTGTGATATTTGAGTGATTCTATTTTCATTTCTTCATCCACATTTTGAAGGGTACAACTTGCATCAGGCTTGTATCCTTCCTTGTCCATTAGCTCAACCAATGAGTTAATTTTTCTTTTAATCTGCTCGGTTTGTGGATGGGTCCTATCATAGATGGGATATTGTTGACATAAGTAGCGGTATCTCTAAAGAGCATCCATCTTGAAAAGTTGGTCTGCAGCCTTTTGGCAAGGTCTTGATTCATAGAATTCCATGAGTTTAAACTGAGGACCATGACCTCATCCAGTTCAAATGGCATTTCAGAAATCAGATTCTCTGCTTCATTGAATCTGCCCACTTCTACATAACACTTCCGCCAATCATCGTTGCATAATGTTTTCTCCCTTGGATCAAGTTTATATACTTGAGTCATGGAATTAAAATACCATGATGCCTTTCAACAAGCCCACGGTGGCTGCAGGCAGTTAGGACACTGGAGGAAACTAACAGAATCAGGGTAGAGACCTTAGATTCCAACTATCCGCGAAGGAGCTAAATGTGGCCTCAGTATCACCATTCTGAGCATATGCCGAAATCAGTGCATTCCAATACATTCCTATCAGGCATCTCTTGAAAACTTCAACTGCATCTTTCATGGACCCACAATTTGCATACATGTCTACAAGAACACTGCCAGAAAAAAACACTAGGCTAAACAATCCCAGCCTGATCACAGATGAAATGTAATGCTTCCCAAGAGAAACTGAAGCCAAATTAGCTGAAGCTTTTAAAGTGCTAGCAAAAGCTGCCTGGTCACCGTGAACATTTTCTCTATTCATCTCCTTGAATATTTTCAGTGCCTCCTCATGAAAACCT
>JAJTWQ010000623.1:0-41085 GCA_029007595.1 Solanum commersonii
CTCTTCAAACTTTAGCCTAATTATGCCCTCATTTTCATTCTCGGGCTAATTGAAATTTCATTTATAAAAAACTATCGTAACTGGTTCATCTTCATCTATTTAGATTTAGTAAATTAGTGATCTACTGTCACGATCCAAGTCTAGGGCTTAGACGTGACCGGCGAATGGGGAACCCGAGGGAACCCCAAACAAGCCTCATAGCATATCATTACACATTCTTGGTCGCGGAAGCAATTAAATGACCATAGCGATACGCATAATCAAGGGAAAATTGGGACTAAGGGAGCAAAGAAAAAAAGAATAATACATAAATACCATAGATGAGGCAAGCTCAAACATAATACACAACTTGTCCATCACCACCTCTAAACATGGATACTTTGCGTGGGCCGAGACAAACTATCGGGCTCACCCTCATAGTCAAAACATAATTAAAAAGGAAAAGGTCATATACAAAGCAAAAGATCATGAGCAACGTCCCGAATGGAGGACTCACCAATAACCGGCCCCTACATGGTGACATCATGTAGGCATAGAGTATGCATTAGTACGTTTGAATGTACTAAGTATATGGGATGCAATGCAATGCAACAATGGATGGACATTATAGGCAAAATGCATAATCGTACCCGATAGATAACATATTAATGAGATGATATGTATAATGATGCTTATATAAAAATCATATTTAGTAGGGCATAGTATATGTGTAGTGAGTGACCATCAATATAGCATTTCCAAGGCCTACCACCCCCTTGGAGAGGCGAAAGAGGTACAAACCCCAATGTGGTTACAGGGCCTACCACCCCCGAGCTAGTGGACCAAGGTACAAACCCTCGATATGGTTATACGAGCCTACTACCCCCGTACTAGGCAACCAAGGTACAAACCCCTCGATACGGTTATGGGCCTACTACCCCCGTACTAGGCAACCAAGGTACCAAACCCCTTGATACGGTACCCGAGCCTACAACCCCGAGCTAGGCTTGGTCGACTCACACACTATATAGAGAAAATCATATACATGTATCCATTTCATCATCATTTCAATACTTATATAATCATCCGACTCATAGGACGTACATTGGACCTTCCATTTTATAAGAATTCTATAAATGACATTTTATCAAACATATGGTGGGCTACTTGTTCATGTAAATAAAATCATGTGTTTCAAGAGTACTAAGTCAACCAATTTTCAAAATCCATATAAACAGCCCACCAACAACATACATATATATATACATATATAACAACCTTCATAATTTGATCATGGAGGCATGAAAACCATAAACATCACATAATAATACCATTTCATGAAAATATGCAAGATAGACCTTAATAGGGTGTGTAGTAGTGATTCCATAATTCAAGAGTTCATAAATGATCATAAGGACCCATAAACTTGAAGTAAAATAGAAGATAAATGGTTGGACTTGTGAAAAGGAAGGTTTCCACAATCAACCCACATACCTCAACTTTGGAGAATTCTTGATGAAGATTGGAATGGAGAATTGCTTGAGATTGAATCTTGAATTCGGAATTAAAGCTTGGGATTCTTGAATTTGGTGGATGATCTTGGTGGAATTTTTGGAGAGGGCTTAGAGAGAGTTTTTGGATGTTTTGAAGTTAAATGACTAAGTATGGATATGTCCCCTTTTTATAAAAAAACGTCCCAACACTTAGAAAAAAAAAAGAGGCGGGTGAACGGTGTTTTCGGCTCTTTTGGAATTTGCATTTTCTGCCGGACAGGTTTTACGAAAACGGTCATAACTCCTTCATCCTAACTCGGAATGAGGTGAAACAAATTGCGTTGGAAAGATAACTCATAGAGCTTCAATTTTGATAGTTTGAGATCCTTCCAGTTCCTTGTGTGCTGAGAGATATGCCCCTTTAAAGTTGACCCTCAAAATCGCATTTTTGCGATTTTCGAATTTTGATACGGTTGCTCTAAAATTCGGGTTAGACCCATTTCCCACTCAATTTGACCCCCTGAATAAGAATATGAAGTCGAATTTTCGAAATGATGCACGGATTTTGAGATATATGGAAATTACAATTTTAGGTGTTTTCGAAGCACATTTTCGGGCATTTTTGGGGTCGTTTCATCTACCAACAAAGGTGTTTGTATGCTGTTAATGAAAACACATACTGCCTTTTCTATTCTCTTCAAGCCTTTTTCCTGTCATCTTCGTCCTCTACTTTTTTCAACTACATGATCTATCTCACTCAACTTCTATTTCTCCTTTTCAGATTTTTTAAAATTTCAATTACTTTTTCAGCTGATGTAATATGTAGTTGTCCAATCAAATATATGTACAAAGTTTGAAATCATGTAGACTTGGAGATAACACTTTATGTTCTTGCAACAAACATCTTATGGTTATTACTTTATACACATGTAAGGGATAAGAGTCTGAAAAATATTCCAACTTGGTCGAATTTGCTGTTGCGATACTAAACTTTCATGAGGACTTATTACCTCCCTAGACTATTTAATACCGTATTTTAAACATATATATTTGCCCACGTGGACATAAAAAATAATGCAAAATTATAAATAGTAATGTGTCCACGTGGGCACATATATACCTTTTTTTAAAATACACTATTAAATAGTCTAAGGAGGTAATAGGTCCCTCATGAAAGTTAAGTATCGCAATAGAAAATTCGACTAAAGTGGGATATTTCAGCACCTTTATCCCCACATGTAATCTACGGCGGAACGCTTTGTGGTGGTTAATTATTGCAACGTAACAATAGTAATTCTTACTTCTTAACATCTTTATTAGTTGTGGATTTCCAATTTTGAGTTCATTCCAAATGAACACGGGGTGTTCTTTTTAAATTTAGGTGCCATAATCCCTTAACGCCTTCTTAGATGTGTCTTTGCGTTTTTGTGATGTTTGAGTTTTAACTGTAAGAGTGGTTTAAGGAAATAATGATTATATTAGAAGAGAACATAAAGTTGCAGCTAATGGTTCATCTCTAGCACACAGATTCATTTCACAAATTGTCCCTTTTTGTTAAAATTAACTTGTGACCTTAACTAATTCCTTTGATTTTTCTAAATCTAAACGAGGAAACAACATTTTACAACTACCATCTTGCTTTGGTGATGATGCGGGACAACCCTTGAGAAAATTATGCTATTGACGTCCCATTATTTGAATAACCAAACCTAGCCAAAATAGTGGCAAGAACAGAATCGTCTCTGGCAGCAACATAAAATTATTTATATGACTCTTGAATTACCAAAGCTTGATCTTTAATGGGTTGTAAAAGAGCATGTTATGTCTTGGAAGATAAGACAACATGTAATGACTGCCGGAATAAATACTTCACATGTAATGAACTCAATAAGTTTTTTATACGTACTTCTGAGGAAATGTTGTAATACTGATATGATGTTTTTTATTTGTTCATATTGGAACTTTCTTGAATATTATATATTATATTTATTATATAGTAGCCTAAACTCCCTTTATAATATAGTAGAAAAAATATATATTTTTTATTATATATATATAAAAGGGAGTTTAGGCCCAAATATAATATATAATATATAATATTCAAGATTGTGACTTTTTTGAATATATAAAAGCTTTTAAAAGTCCCATAAGTATAATATATACTATTGAAGATTAGGAAAAATCCCAATCTTGAATATTATATATTATAATTGGACCTAACTCCCTTTTATAATATAAAAATATAAAATAAAATAAAATAAAATAAAATAAAATATAATATAATATAATATAAAGTAGAATAGAAAATAGAAAGTAGAATAGAATAATGTATGTCTCTACGGACAAATTATTAGCGCTACATTAAAGTCAAGGAAGGCAACTATCCAAGTCCCTGCAGGCACGTGTGCAATATCCACTCAAATAATCATCTTATTTTGCATTGAATTCTGTAGAAAAGATTGTCCACTATGTTATATTAAAATATATTTTTTAGTTTTATTTATCACTTTAGCATATTAAAAAAGAAAAACATATTTTTTCATATTTTTTTCTTAACTACTTCAATTCAAATTATTCATCAAAATATAAGACTAAACATCAGTTAATGTGAGTAATATAATAAAATACTCATAGCAATTATTATTTATTAATGTAAATTCAAACTGGACAAATAAAATCAACAAATAAAATTTTTTGCATGTCAAAGAATGCTGCATATTAATAAGTACTATATCACATAAGACATTATAATGCAATAATACATAAACATGACCATGAATTTGGCTTCACTTGACAATTATGACTTTTAATTTTGGGTGTGCACAAGTAGACACTTAGGGTGTGTTTGGTATGAAGGAAAATGTTTTCCTAGAAAATATTTTCCTGGAAAGCAAGTTGATTTTTGACTTGTTTTTTCATGTTTGATTGGTGAATAAAAAATATTTTCCGAAAAAGATTTTTAGTGTTTGATTTATGAATGATTTTTTTTTTGAGAAATATCTTTTATTTTTACTAGGGTAGAAAATAATTTTTGAAATTGAAAATATTTTTTAAAAACAAACTTAAATTTTTTGGGGGATGGGGTGGGGGGTGGAAGGGGGTGGGTTGAGGGTAGGGGTGAAAAATTGAAATTTTGAAGTTGAAAATATTTTTAAAAACAAACTTAATTTTTTTGGGGAATGGGGCTGGTAGGGGTGGGTGGGAGGATCGAGGGTTGGGGTGAAAAAATAAAATTTTGAAGTTGAAAATATTTTTTAAAAACAAAAATTAAAATTTGTTTTGGGGTGGTGGGGTGAGGGGGTTGCTGGTAGTGGGTGGGTGGAGTGGTGGGTGGGGGGGGGGGGCTAGGTAGGGGTGAAAAAAAATGAAATTTTGAAATTGAAAATATTTTTGTAAAACAAACTTAAAATCATTTTTGGGGTGGTGGTAGTGGGTGGGTCGGGGGTCGAGGGTAGGGGTGAAGAAATGAAATTTTGAAATTGAAAATATTTTTTTAAAAAACAAACTTAAATTTTTTTGGGAGGGGGGGTGGTAGGGGGTGGGTGGGGTGTCGAGGGTAGGGGTGAAAAAATGAAATTTTGAAATTGAAAATATTTTTAAAAACAAACTTAATGTTTTTTTTGGAGGTGGGGGGCTGGGTAGGAGGTGGGTGGGGGGCTAGGTAGGAGGTGCGTGAGGGGGGGTCAAGATAGGGTGAAAAAATGAAATTTTGAAATTGAAAATATCTTTTAAAAATATTTTTTAATTTTTTTGTGGGGGGGGGGGGGGGTAGGGTTAGGGGGTGAGGGTGGGTAAAAAAATTGAATTTAAAAACAATAAAAAAATTTATTAGGGGGGGGGGGGCGAGGTAGTGAGTGGGGGTAAAAAATAAAAAATTGAAATTAGAAATATCTTTTAAAAATAATTTTTAATATTTTTTTGGGAGGGGGTGGGGGTAGGGGTTGGGGTGAGTAAAAAAATTGAATTTAAAAACAAGCTTTAATTTTTTTTCTTTTTGGGGGGGGGGGGGTTAGGTTGGGGGGCTGGTTTGAGGGTAGGGACAAAATAAATTGATTTTTTCAACAAAAAAATAATTATAATTTGAAGTTGGAAGAGAGTTTTGGAAAGTGTTTTCCTTAAGTTTTGAAGGGAAGTCATTTTCCTTAAATTTGAGGAAAATGATTTGATTTGGAAAACATTTTCCAAAACATTTAACCGAACTAAACATGAGAAAATTGGAAAACATGAAAATGTTTTCCTTCATACCAAACACACCCTTAAACTTGTATAAAATTGAAGGGATGTTGTTTACATTTTGTATTGTTCATAAGGCATACCATAGAAATTTCGAAAGGAAACAACAACACACAAAAGTCTAATTACAATTCTATTTAAGTGATTCTAAGTAATTATAGTGGATCTCTTGTATAAAGCAAAATCAGATAAAACAATGAGCTTAGTCAAGAAAGACAACTATGAAAGTAGAATAATGGAAATGTCATTGTTTTCTCAAGTGCTTGTACGAGTGTTTATGTGGAAATTTCAAACACACATAAATATATCCTTTTCCTTTGAATTTTCATTGTAATGTCTACTCATTAAGTGAAAATTTGAACTTTGTACACAAAGTTATGAATGCATCCCTAAAGAATTTTATAAGGCATAATATATAAATGCGGCATTTAATTTGGCTTTGCCAATTTTGGATATGCACAAATAGACATTTAAAACTTTTATAAAATTTGAATAAAGTAGACACACACGCCCTACATAACATCCAAAGTTGAAGGGTATAGATATTAAGTCGAGTTTAAGCCTAATACATTGCACATCTAAACTTAGAGGATATAGATATCGTTGAAGTGAGTTAATTAAAGGGCGCGTTTATAATTATGCCAAATTATAATGTTATTTACCTTTATCACCGGTTAAAAGTCTTGCCATGGAAATTTCATAGTGGATCTTGTTTATAATCCTCTACATGGACAGCTCCTCTTAAAATACAAAAAGTAGATAAAACAAAGAGCAGAGTCAAGAAAGACATCTATGAATCTTGAAGAATGGAAACTTTTTCCTATGTACCAAAAACAGTAAATGAAGAATGCAAATGCTAAATCCTTGCACGAGTGTTGACCTAGAAATTTCAAATGAAAAATACAAAGCACAAATAATTGCTTTCAACCATCATGGGTTAGGTATTCAGTGGAATAAACATAAATGTGCCCTTTACTTGGCTTCATACAACTATGCCCTTTAACTTTTTTTCTTTTTGTTTTTTCATTCAGTATTCGTTATCGGTATTGGAGCCCGATTAAATCCAAATTTGCACCGAAAAGTCTCACATTAAGAGTGAAATACTCCCTAACAAAGGCGACTTTGTACGTAGAGGGACTCAAACCCGAGACCTCTGGTTAATGATGATGGAATACTTACATATAATTATGCCCTCAAACTTTGGATGTGCACAAGTATACAATGAAATTTGTATAAAATTGAACAAGTAGACATACACGTCCAATGTGACATAATACGACGCTACATAAAACATGAATTGTCATGCAAAATACCACATAGAACATATATGTCTATTTATTCAACTTTATACACAAAGTACCTAGATTATGCGAGATTCCGCTTTTCTAGATACCCAACACCATTAAATTTCACTACCCAACCGCATCCACATCATAATTTTTTGTTAGATTTGGATATTTTCATGTCAATTTACTTTAACCACCATCTCCCTATCTAACATAATGTACATTAAAAGCTTAAATCTGATAGAGATTTTTCAAATTCATAAATGTGCCTTTTAAGGTTTATATATTTATGCCTTCTAACTTTGTTCATTTAGGTTTCTCATTTGGTGTTTGATATCTGTATTAAAATTTGACTAAATTTGGATTTACACTAGAAAGTCTCACGTAGGAAATAAAACACTCCCTAACAAAGGTGACTTCGTACTTAGGAGAACTCGAATCCGAGACCACCGATTAAGAATGAATTAGTACTTACCTCGGGTTTTATCCTCCTCCAACTTTGGATTTGCACAAATAGATACTTGTATAAAATTGAACAATTGTAGACACACACGTCTTACATGACATATTATATATAAGACGTCGCATAAGACGAGAATTGTTATTTAGGATGCCATGTAGAATATATGTATCATTTTTGCGGCTTTTTATACAAATTTAAGCGCTAAATTATGGAAAATTCAATTTTTCCGGATACCCTACACCATTCAATTTCACTACCCAACAGCATACAGATCATAAATTTTCTTAAGTTTGGATGTTTTCATGTCTATTCACTCTATATAAACCACCATCTCCCCATCCAATATAATGTACACTATAAACTTAAATCTGATAGAGACTTTTTAGATACATAAATATTTCTTTTAATTTATATATTTATGTCCTCTAATTTTGTTTTATTTTTGACTTCTCATCTGATATTCGATATCTTCATTGGAGTCCGACTAAATCTGAATTTATGCAAGGAAAGTCCTATGTTGGAGGTAAAAATGACACACATGCCCTACGTGACATAATACACAAGACGCCACATAAAATGAGAATTATCATGTAAAATGCCACGTAGGATATTTATCTCTGGTTATTTAACTTGTACAAATTCTTAAATGTATTCACTCTAACCACCATATACCCATCCAACATAATGTAAACTAAAAATTTAAATCTGATAGAGATTTTTCAAATACATCACTGCCATCAAATCAAGTAAAATTTTCATGATTCAAGAGTCTAGCATTTCATTGGCGAATCATAAATTTCAAATTTTGGTGGAAGATTTGAAATTTAACTAGTAACTCAAGAGAGAGCTGGAAACACTCCCGAGCTCCTCGGGATCCGTCTCAACCATCCAACTAAGTCATAAATCATGTTTCGAACTTCAAGAGCTGTTAGAACACAAATTCGAGTTCATTAACCTTATATATTGACTTTGGTAAAACCTTTCCGCATAGAAATTACTTTTAGTTCCGAATATATCTCATAAAATATTAGATATTGATATTTCAAACTTCAGTTATTTTTTGTCACATATGTTTAAACTTAGATAAAAGTATCTGAAATTTATTTGTACAAGAAATTCACCTAACTTCATATAATTAAATTTGCATTTTCATATGCAAATTTTTTAAAATGCTTTAGTCATAGATATAACTTCTTCTTCTTTTTGGTTTCTACCAGTGTTCAATATCATACTGATAAACCCGACAACTAAACATCATAAAATTTGCTACTTCATAAATCATATGCAAATTTTTAAAATTGGTTCAATCATAGATATAACTTCTTCTTCTTCTTCTTTTTTTCGCCTAGTGTTTGATATCCACTTTGAAGCTGAATTAAATTCGAATATTCTTAAATGATGATAAGTAGATTATGGTTTAAATAAACTTATTGAGAATTTGAGATTGTCTATCCATGCAATTCCATGCAGCCGCCAAGCATATGTTATAGCCACTTTTGTTGACTATAATCTTATCTAATATAATATAAGGATATAATTAATTTGGATAAAGATCTAAATGTGTTACTTTGTTAAATAATATAGCCCTCTTGACTCGTTAGTTTTGTAAGGATATTAATTTGACTACCAATAAATTAGTTGACCAGACTAACATTTTTTCTGTGAGTTTAATAACTCAATTCATAAATTGAGTTGAAAAACTAACCTCAGTCCTTAGAGGGTTGTGTGCTCAAATGTCAATGAGCTTACTTGTTAAAAAGATGAAATATATATATGTCAAAAAAAATTGTATACTCTATTGGTAATATTATTAAAAGTGTTGAAGTTGTTAGACTATTTAAAAATCATTATTTTCCAATTAAAATTTTATATTCAGTGACTATTTTTACATATATTTTGATTGAATCAGTGATAAAAGAAAAAAAATTAGGAAAAAGTATAAGAAATATTTAAAAATTATATCAAAATAAATATTTTTATGTATAAAATAAAATTTTAAAATTATATATATAATGTCGGGTTTGTTTGGTCTCGGGTTGTTTTTTTTTAATACCAAACCAAGTCAAACCAACCACTAGTCGGGTTTTATTTCTCGATTTGCGATTTGATTCGATTTTATACACCCCTACTTTTAACTATGTTTTCAGGTCTATTCATTAGCAGAAAATCAACATACACCTTTTAAGAGCAGGAATCTTGTTCAAAGGGATTGACAGTGCTTTTGTAAGCATACTCATAGAGAAGAGAGAAGGTAAGATCGCGGCTGACTAATTGGCATCTGAAGCTATGAAGCACCTGCCGGGTTATCAGAGATCTCGTAAGTATATCATAAATTCATAAATTTCAAATTTTGATGGAAGATGAAATTTTAGTAGTAACTCAAGAAAAAGCTTGAAACACTCTCGAGCTCTTTGGGATCCGTCTCAACCATCCAACTAAGCCATAAATCATGTTTCGAACTTCAAAGTCAATTTAGAGCACAAATTCGAGTTCATTAACTATATATTGACTTTGATGAAATCTTTCCGCACAGAAATTACTTTTACTTTCGAATATATCTCATAAAATATTAGATATTGATATTTTAAACTTCAGATATTTTGTCACTTATGTTTAAAATTAGATAAAAGTATCTGAAATTTATTTACACAAGCAATTCACCTAACTTCATATAATTAAATTTGCAATTTCATATAATATCATTTTGAAAAGCCCGACTACTAGACTTCATAAAATTTGCTACTTCATAATCAAAATTTTAAAATTGGTTCAGTCATAGATATAACTTTTAAATTTTTTTATTTTCTATCTAGTGTTCGATATTCATATTGAAGCTGGATTAAATTCGAATATAACTTAATTCTTAAATGATGAAACTCACCAAAATTTATAAGTAGACTATGGTTTAAATAAATTTATTGAGGATTTGAGATTGTCTATCCATGCAATTCCATGCAGCCGCCAAGCATATATTATAGCCACTTTTGTTGACTATAGCCTATATAATATAAGGATATAATTAATTTGGATAAAGATCTAAATGTGTTACTTTGTTAAATAATAATATAGCCCTCTTGACTTGTTAGTTTTGTAAGGATATTAATTTGACTACCAATAAAGTAGTTGACCAGATCATCACTTTCACTGTGAGTTTAATAACTCAATTCATAAATTGAGTTGAAAAACTAACCTCAGTCCTTAGAGGGTTGTGTACTCATATGTGTAAGAGCTTCACCAATTAATACTTTTACTTGTTAAAAAGATGAAATATATATATGTCAAAAAAAATTGTATACTTTATTGGTAATATTATTAAAAGTGTTGAAGTTGTTATACTATTAAAAAATCATTATTTTCCAAATAAAATTTTATATTCAATGACTATTTCCACATATATTTTGATTCATTCAATGAGAAAAGAAAAAAGAATATTTTCCTTTGGAAATGTCACCACCCAACTGTAATAACCTTGAGTGGCATTTATGGAAATTTTTTGAAAAAAATTACCTCTTTACCCCTCCCGATAATTACCCCAAGTCTTGTTGGATCAGCTTATGAGATCAGTTTTGTTACGGGATTGAAAAGTTGAAATTTTGAAAGTTTGGAAGCTCCTAAGTTCATCAAACGACTTTAGTCAACATCTGGAGCAATGAGTCTTAGAATGTAATTTTGTTAGTTCTATCCGCTTTGGAATGCGAAATTTGGTCTAGGAGTGTTGTCATTCTCAGTTTCAAAGTTTTTATGTGAATTTTATATATTATTATATGCCGGGTAAAATGTGAAATAACCAATACATGAATAACTTGGTAAAAAAGCTCTTGACCAATAGAAACATTAGACGGCTCTTTGGGATAAATTTAGATGAACAATACCTCCCCTAGAAAGGTATGGACTCATCGAGAATGATTATGATCTGGTTCATGATCTGAAATAGAGGGCGTTGTGAAGTAACTAATAATAAATAACGTGGTAAAATATAGCATGATAAAAATCTTGGTCAAAGTAGGTTGGCTGTTGGTCCCCCACATCTATGCATTATATATAGAGAAACTATGTTCACAATCTGAGAAAGTAAAACTCAAAACTCTTTTCTCTCTACTTTTGAATATATTGAGGTATTTCTTGTCAATAATTATAGACTTTTTAGTTTAATAATATTTTTTTAGGGAATGATTGTGTTATATTATACTAACTAAAATAAATTATTGGATGCAGGAGGATGGGAGGTGGTGGTAATATGAGCAGTAAAATAGAAGAAAAGAAAAATGATGTTGCGAAAAGAGTTCCATCTTCAAAGCCGCCTTTTACAATTGGTGACATAAAGAGGGCTATCCCTCGTCACTGCTTTGAACGATCTCTTATTAAGTCGTTCTCGTATCTTATTCAGGATCTCATACTTGTCTCCATCTTTTACTACATTGCCAACACTTACTTTCACCTCATTCCATCCCCATATAGTTATGTAGCATGGACTACTTACTGGATTGCTCAAGGTTGTGTTGGGGAAGGAATATGGATCCTTGCTCATGAATGTGGACACCATGGCTTCAGTGATTACCAATGGGTAGATGACACCGTTGGTCTTATCCTCCACTCTGCACTTTTAACACCATACTTTGCATGGAAACATAGTCATCGTCGTCACCATACCAACACTGCTTCCATTGAGAATGATGAAGTCTACAAACCAAGAATTAAATCAAAACTAAGATGGTACTACAAATACTTGAATAATCCACTAGGAAGACTACTCATACTTGCCTTCACCCTTACTTTTGCATGGCCTTTGTACTTGCTCTTCAATGTCTCAGGAAAAAAAATATGACCGTTTTGCAAGTCACTATTATCCATATAGCCCAATATATAGTGATCGTGAGAGACTACAAATCTACATTTCAGATGCAGGTGTCATTGCAACAACTTATTTGTTGTATCGCGCTGCTATGATAAAAGGCCTAGCTTGGGTTTTTTGCATCTATGGGGTACCCCTTCTTATTGTGAATGGGCTTGTAGTGTTTATCACTCTTTTTGCACCACACTCACTCTTCATTGCCACATTATGATTCAACTGAGTGGGATTTTCTAAGGGGAGCTTTAGCTACAGTAGATAGAGACTATGGTTTCTTAAATAAGGTGTTTCACAATGTTACAGATACACATGTTTTGCATCATATATTTCCATACATATCACATCACCATGCAGTTGAGGCAACAAAAGCTATCAAACCATTGTTGGGAGAATACTATAAATTTGATGATACACCAATTTTAAAGGCAATGTGGAGGGATATAAATGAGTGCATCTTTGTGGAGAAAGAAAAGGATAAGGGTATTTATTGGTACAAGAACAAGATTTGAAACAACAATTCCTACCTTCAATGGTAAACCTAAGTACGTGGTTCTACTAATGTGTGCTTTTCTTGTATTATTGTACTACTAATGTGTGCTTTTCTTGTATTATTGTACTACTAATGCTTGTTTTAGTTGTCACTACTGTATTGTTAAATCCGTTGTTATGTAATAAAATAAACATCTATCTTTGTGACAATGAATGAATGATTGATGCCCTTATCAGTTTGTTGGTCTTGTTCTTATTTTTGAATACTTTTGGATGCCCTTATCCATGTGATGCCTTGTTGAACTTGCAGTTGTTAGTGTATGTATTGTGTATAAAATATGGTATACAAATTGATTTACGTATTAAAAAAATAATTACATCGCGTTATATACAAACATATATTTGTACTGTACGAGTTGTGTATAAAATGTGGTATACAAATGAATTTACGCAAAAATAAAAATGAATATGTTGTAGTGTATAAAACATGGTAAATACAAACTGATTTATTTAATTAAGTGAATTCAATTAAGTAATAGAGTTTTGAAAAAACTAGAGAGAAAATGAGGATATTTATAATAGAAATTCGGAATTTTCAAAGGAGAGGATATGAGGAGTAAAAAAGGTAGGAGCAATGAGAGGTAGAACTCAATCAATGTGGAATATGTGGAATGTCACTTGTAGAACTTATTTTACGTACTTCCATCAAGGAAGTTATTGTCCTCATTTTAAGCAACTTATTTTTCTAGAGAAAATATTTTTTAAAAAGTTTGATCAACTAATTATGAAAAAAATTTAGAAAAAAATAGTTTTATTCGTATCGAACAATATGTGATGCTTCATTTACATCTGAATTTTCTTGGAGAGTGTTTTTTAGGCATAATACATAAATATATCCTTTAACTTGGCATCAACTCACATTTATGCCCTCCAACTTTGAGTGTGCTCAAGTAGACACTTAAAATTATATAAAATTGAACAAATAGACACATACGTCCTATGTGGCAACCTACATGACAATTTTCATCCTACGTGGTGTCCTATGTGTATTATGTCACGTATATGACTCATGTGTCTACTTGTTTAATTTTATACAAGTTAAAATAATTACTTGTACACACCCAAATTAAAGTTGGAAGGCATAAATATAAAATACGACCAAGTTAAAAGGCACATTAATGTAATATGCTCTTTTTTTTTTTTGGGATCCTTCCAATCTTGAATGACATATCTAACACATGTTGCTATTGACAAATAGAGTTAGGTTACGTTAACTTAATGAGTAAACATCAAAATGAAAATTCAAGTGAAAGATACACATTTGTATGTTGTATCTTTCATTTGAGATACAACTATAACATAATTTCCATTCATAGATGTCTTTCTTGACTCTTCTCATTTGTTTTTATATATTGTTGTACATGTAGAGGATTCTAAATGAGATTCACTATGATAAGGAGTCACTGATAGAGAGATTAACATCAAATTGTAATCAGACTTTAAGTTATGTGTGTTGTTGTTTTCTTTCGATAATTTTCTTTAGGAATGGATACATAACTTTACGTACAAAAGTCCAAATTTAATAATTTGAAGCATCGTCAAAGGCTTGACTTTTAAAATCTTTCATGTGATAATTAGTAATTTACCACATAATTCTTTACATAGTAGGAATATGTATTTTTAGTGATAATTAACATTCTTTGTATATGTTCCTAAAGCCTTTAACGACATTGGATTCAATGACAATTAACTAATATTGGTAAAGGCTTTAACACTCATTGTTAATGTGTAAATTTATTACCGCTAAAAGGTGTTGTTACTGTAGTGTTGGTTCAAGGGTTTTTCTTAGACCTTACATCACTTTCAATTCACCCGTAACGTGCACTTATTAAAATATTACTTTGTAACAAAACTTTACACAAAACTTTAGTTTGCCTATAGCCAACAAAATAGGACTATTTGAGTGGATATAATTGACAATTGTGCTGCTCGACAATTATGTACGTTCACTTAAAATGAAAATTCAAAGCAAAAGGATATATTCATATGAAATTTCCATGTAAGATTCGTGCAAGGACTTTAGAAAACAATAACATTTCCATTTCTTTTTTCATAGTTGCCTTTTTTAACTTTAACGAATTACTAGTGAATTTGTCCATCCACAAAAATATTACCCCTCAACTTTAAGATTTACAACGAATATACACACTTTATTAAAAAAAGTGGTGAAATGCATATTTTATCTTTTTTTTTTAATAAACTGATTTAAAAGAAAATAATTCAAAAATAGTTTTTTAATTCCAAAAATATCACGTGGTACCTCACACACTTTTTTATCCCTCCAGATTGTTAGGACCGAAATAAGCAGGTGTAATGCGGAAGCTAGCAAAGCAAACCTCGAAAGACCACAAGTAAGAAGACAAATGAGAAACACATCAAAAGAGACAGATTTAACATGGTTCGGTCAATCGACCTACGTCCACAAGGAGATGAGCAATCCAATTATAAATATGAGAGTACAAAATATAGAGAGAAACAACCTCAACCAATTCACTCGGAATACAAGGAGGTACACAAAATTCTCCCCCATAACCGCGACTCTCAAAACCCTAGGACTACATTGTGAATGCTAATTAAGTTAGAAGGAACAATCCTATATTGATAGTCCTAAAACCTTTCCTACAAGAAAAGGACTAGTCAAAATATTAAAACCTTTTCCTAAAAGGAAAACATATTTATGGTAAGAAATCAGGGCAATTAACCCCAACACAGATTTGATCCAAATAAATATTCAGCCCCTCAATCATAAAATGAGTTTGAGTCGGGACTGAATAATAGAGAAATTGGATTTTTTAAAAATGGTTAGTGCTTGGAGGGGTTAAAAAAAAAGGAAAAACTACCTAGTTACATAAACATTCTTACCATGTTTACTAATTCTTTTTATAGTTTGAAATAATTACATATTGTCTCACTACTTGATAATTTCATATCAGATTTAAAGTTAGATACACCTAAATACATGTATTTTATCTACAAGATATATACACTGAAATAAGGAGAGAGACAAGCAAGATAGAATGGAAGCGAGCAAGACAGTCGATGTATATCCTAGATATATTCGAATTCCACTAGATATATATATTTGGGATACCTCTCGAATATCATATGCATTTTGAAATACAAATATATAGGGAGAGAGGTGAGCGAGAGAGGGAGAGAGGCAAACAATATAGGAGAGAGGTGAGTGAGAGAGTCGGATACATGCAATCCACTTGGATACACTGTATCTAGAATAAATTACACCAAATTTTGACCTCATATGTGATACATATATATGAACGCATCAAATACGTCTATCCAAAGTCCATATTCTTAAATGATGAAACTCACCAAAATTTATAAGTAGATTATGGTTTAAATAAACTTATTGAAAATTTGAGATTGTCTATCCATGCAATTCCATGCAGCCGCCAAGCATATATTATAGCCACTTTTGTTGACAATACTCTATATAATCTAAGGATATAATTAATTTGGATAAATATCTAAATGTGTTACTTTGTTAAATAATATAGCCCTCTTGACTTGTTAGTTTTGTAAGGATATTAATTTGACTACAAATAAATTAGTTGACCAGACTATCACTTTCACTGTGAGTTTAATAACTCTATTGGTACAAGAACAAGATTTGAAACAACAATTCCTACCTTAAATGCTAGACCTAATTGGTTCTAATTAACTACTATTTCGAGTTCTTGCATTGTACTATTAATGTTTTAGTTGTCACTACTGTATTGTTAAATCAGTTGTTATGCAATAAAATAAACATCTACCTATGTGACAATGAATGAATGATTGATGCCCTTGTTGGGCTTGTTCTTGCTTTTGAATACATTTGAATGCCCTTGTCGGGGATTTTCCCCCCGTGTGGGCTTAATGCTACTTTGAGTTTATTGATGCGCTATTAACAAGAGAAAATTTAGGCCCATGCTCTTTTACTACTGAAACTGGCTGAATATGACTTAACAACTTGAGTTCTACAATCAACTGAGACATAACAGGCTTGAAGTCACCCACACCTAGAATGACATCAAAATCTACCATGTCTAACTCAACTAAGTCGGTCATGGTGCTTTTGTGATTGACGGAGTACAATCACGATAGACTCTATCTGCTAGAATAGACTCACCAACAGGTGTAGAAACACTGAAGGGCTCAAGAAGTTTCTCAGGAAGAACATCAAAATTCATCGCAACATAAAGAGTCACAAAAGATAAACTCGCTCTTGGATCTAGGAAAGCATAAACATCAAAGTTAAAAATTTGGATCATACCAGTGACAACATCTGGCGAATCCCCACTACAAGAAAACATACTTATTGCTACGAAATCTAAGCTATGAATTTGAAAATCGTAGCTATTACTTAGTAATAGCCATAACAATTCAAATTTTGTGTCTATCTAAAAAAATCATCAAATTTCTTAGCTACAAATATTAAGTTGACAAAGCTAAATCCTTATATTTGCTATAATTGCTAACAATCGTGGCCATAATTATCAAAATAGCTACAATTTTACTGCTACAATCAAATTTAATAGCTATTATAATCTTTTTGCTACGGAATAAAAGTAATTGTAGCAATAGTAAATGTTTTATTAAAAAAGAGAACTGGTTTTAAGAGTCGCCACTTAATTTTTAAGAAAAATTAAGAAAACTATTTTTTCCAAAAGACTAAAACATAAACCTAATGAAAATATTCTTTTAAAAAAGGGCTTGGGATTCATATTAGCATTTCGGGAAAGGTTTGAAAGCACCCGAAATGTCCGCTAACATGCGGTTATCTAGTAATTAACTATTTGGCTAAATGTTTTAAGCAAATAAGCAACTTAACTAAAATTGAGAAAACTAACTATCTTAATATTTAAAAATAAACAACTTAAAACTTGAATTATTTTTTAAGGGAAAGGGAGATAGTATAAATGATTTACTTAAATAAAATATTTTACAAATTAACTTAAGTAGTAAAATAAGTATGATTATTTAGTCTTTAAAAAATCTAGAAAGACTATCTTTTCGAGGAAATCGAATTAGAACAACCTTAAAATCGACTAGCAAATAAACAATTAAACAAATACGAAATAGATAAAATAAAGAGAAAGAGAGTTTTGGACCCAATTCTGGTTATCTATTCGTCTGGGCCAGTATTTGGGCCTAATTTCTGATTTTTGGGCTTTGATCCACTTGTACTTGTCATAACACTAAATATCAGTCAAAATATATGGGGGGTTTTGGCCCATTTAACCTGTCCTAAATTAACAATAAAGCGGCCAAAAATTGATGGGCCTTTGGCACAATTTTGTTGTCCAAAAACTATCAAAACTCTACACAAATATATGGGCTTCTAGCCCAACTACATCAAAAGAATAGACTGCTGGAATTTGGGGCTTCTTGGCCCATTCCAGATTAGTATACACAGTGTACATAGTCATTGTATATAATGTATATAATTGTATGTGCTGTATATTCCAAGTATACTGATAAATACAACTCGATTTTAGGCTCTTTTCCCCTGTATTTCAGCTTCCTTTTCAACTTTGTTATATGAGGCAGACTCGAACTTCAACTCAAGGATATACAAAGAGGGAGTCTGAAATGAACTCGGATGGTGCATCACATGTAAAGAAGCGAAAGTAAAGAGTTAACATGAATAATTCAAAGTTATCATTAAGCAATTTTGCCAATAAAGAGGCAAAGGCGAGCGAAATGAATTCATCAAACTTCAACATATGCAACAACAACACATAATACACGACACATATGAAGATGTGAATTAATTGAACAACTACTAGAACAAAACATCTTATATATATATATATATATGGAGCCTAACAAAATAATACTAATATGCTAGTTTAAAATAGGAATCAACTGTATCAGATAAATTGAAGATCATACCACTAGATGGTTAAGAGCTCCACATCAAAATGACTACAATCTAACTCAAAAAAATAACGTTTTAACCTAAACAAACACATTGTCATGTAAATACAAAGTGCTGCCTCCAGATAGCTTTTAGAAACACAGATGTTCACATTGAATTTATTTTTTTAGCTATTCTTAAAGAGAGCATATAGTTGAACACAAAAAGACATTTGGAGTCTCAAACTATAAACTGCGATCTCTCTAAAATAAAACTTGATTAATAAGAGAAGACAAGGAAATGAACCAAACGAGCAAGCTTAATAGAGATATACGAAAACAGAAATTTGGTGAATCACGAGAAGACTCGAACTTAAACCAAAACAAAAAGCACGATTAATCTATCTTATACAAGCTTCATATCCATCTAACACACACATGAGCAAGAGACAACACTCGAAATAATGACATTCGGACAAAAGAATATGAACTTAACAAGGACAAGACATTCAACTAAGAAAATATAATCTTGACATTTGACAAAATGAAATACGACCTTCGAACCAGAAATAAACAACCCTTAAAAACCAATACAAGCACACTAATACCAGCAACAAAGCATTGAGCTAAATCAACAATTAAACAAGAAACTAAACTTAACTATCGAATAAGACTTGATAACGGAATGAAGAGGTATTACCTTTTTCTGGGCAGTGAAATTGGAACCGACTTGAGAGCAATTCCACCACCCCAAGAAGAGATTCCGACAGAAAAATCAATTTCGAAACCAGCAGACCCAGAAACTTTAGCTAAAGGGATATTATCTTCCTAAATTTTTCTTTTTGTCTACCTATGTTCTAACTTTGTTCTGTTTTTTACTTTTCTCACTGTTTCTTTTATGTATCATTTCTTTAGGAAACTAAAACTAAGAAATCACCAACCCCTAATATTAAGAAAGAAGAGAGTTTATATAGATGGAAGCTAGGGTTCGGTTTGGGGGGGGGGGAGGGGTGAGTAATTGGATAGCAAAAGTTCCATTTTGAAAATCAAGATCCAAAACCTTTTTCACCATTGAAGGGAAACACCCCTTTCTTTGAAAAATCAACTCTATTTCAGAAGAAGAAAGGGCGATGGACGGCTTCGATCAAATCACTCGCCTTTGCGCTTGATGTGGCATCATCTCGTACTAGTGAGGACGAGAATGCAGTTGAAATCGCAAAAAAAGTTGTGCAAGAACAATGCTCAAACTGAGGAAGGAGACGTTGAAAATTGCTTTTCGTCTATTTAATGCTTGGAGACGGACACTGTATCCTCTTTTCGTGAACTCACCACCACGTGGGGGAGGCGAAGCGCGTACGAGGTCGGGGGTGTCATTCACGCATTGTTGTTGTAGACGTTTGGAACGGGCGTGAAAACGTCGTGGTCTTACTCTTGTTTGGTTTGCTTCGCGCGATGCTTGGATGTTGCACTATTGCTCCTGGGTTTCTATTGCTTTGGAATAGGCTGGGTCGGAGGTAAAGAGAGTGGGCTGGATTGAGAGATTAGAGAATTGGTATGCGCTGCTGGTATTGGATTAGGTTGGCTGGGAATAAAAGAGTGGGTTAAGGTTTTGGATTAAATTAGGTCACTTGAAATGGCCCAAAATTGGTTCGTATGATTGGTAAATGATGAAATAGAAATGGCTATATTTGCAATAGAAAGATGGCTAGGTGGATTTCAATGGCTGCCGATTAGGGTTAAGAGATTAGGCAAATTTAATTTAATTAGCAAATTCGGCGAAAACTAAATAAGTCTAATTAGTATTGATTAATTATTGAGCTTCTTACTCTTAACGAAAAAAATAATTAATTTACTTGCAAATTAATTGATTCAAAAATATAAACTATAATTAAGCTAAACTAATTAACAAAACATTTACTTAAAATAAAATCTTTTCGAGACAATTTTTTGAATATTCATAAAATATACTAATTATATACATAATTATGGAAAAACACATATTTTATTTAAAAATTATAAAAAAAAGTGACAAAACTATTTAAAATAACTTGTAAACTATATATTTTTTTTTGAAATTTTATAAGACTAATTATTTTAAATCGTTTAAAATTGAAGAAGCTCGCAATGATTAATTTATATTGTGGAGGTCCAAAATTAGGTGTCAACAACTGTCCCTCATTTGACTTGAATTGATGCAAGTAATTCGAGGAAAATGAAATTGACTAATCCAATTTTGACCGACCACATCTCCATCTTTGGAAAAGGGAATTGGTGCGGAGTATAAGAATTATGGCCGAACTGTGGAAATGGGTTTCCTACATATCTCAGGCTATACGAGGATTCAGACCACTTATAGTTCGATACGCTTGATTTGATGCACGATTTTGAAAGAATTCAAAAGTCATCTCGATACCGAATTATGAAAGGACCACAATGCTCGAGCATAAGATTTAAGAGCAAATGTTGGAATACATCCGAGTTTCAACATCAATTCTGCCTACATATCCCTCAAATCAAGAAATCAGGTTGCTTGTAGTTCGACTCAATCGGTTGAAAAGGAAATCTATTATGTGAGATAACCTTTGGTTCTAGAAAATGACAAAGCAAGTCGAGTATGAAAATGAGGCTTGCAACCTCTTAACCATGAATGTGGCGTGCTTCACACCCATACTTAAGAACTTACATGAACATAATTTCCAAAGCTCTTGGTGCGTTGTCACTCAGATTGGAAAACTGCTTCTGGTAGAAACAAAAAAATTTCGGATGCGAAACTGAAACCGTCAATCCAAAGATAAACCCACATGCCTTCTGATAGGGGTGTGGTTTGATTGTGGTGGAAGTCGCTCCTCAGCTCACGTCTTAAGAGTTTGATACTGCTCTTCGGACTATGTCCCAGTTCGCTATTAAGAAAAAGTTCCATATTGTGCTGCATCCTTATTGATGTCATCCGCACCTGTGGTTTGATTTGAGAATTCATCCTCTTGGATGCTCTCGACAAAGATTGAAATAAATTTGTTAGTAAAAATTGTAATTGAAAAAAAGTGGTAACATCTTTTACGATATTTTTTCGATCTTGGTGTTTTGAAGTTACTCTTCTTTGAAAGATATCATATAGGTATGTAATGTTCAGTATATGCCTGCACACTCAAAGTAAATAATTAGTAGACAAAGTGCCGCTTTAGCTAGCGGCTTGAGTAAAAAAATAAATAAAGAAAGATCATTCATATAACAAATGAGTATATCTTAATGGATAGACATAAACATATTTTTCAACTAGATGAGAAAGTAAAAAAGTATTGAGAGTAAAAGATAATGGATACCACTTTTGAACACAGTATGTCCATTACAACTCATGATTTGCTGAGGATTTGGAGATATCATTGCTTGTTTTTTGCGTAGCAAGCTCCAGTGATCTCTGCAATAAGCTAGATGGCTCAATGATTATGATCCAAGTGTAACGAGGTGGATGCTCGATAATATTCCAACTGTAACACGCTAGATACTCGATAATATTCCAACTGTAATGAAGTGGATGACTCGATAATATTCCAACTGTAACGAGGTGGATGACTCGATAATATTCCAATATAGTTAAAAATAGAAACCTGAAATGGATAAACAAATATACGAACCACTTATGGGGTGGATCACCCAACAAAACTATATACTAAAGTCTTTGATCAGTCAATCGAAACACATGATCCACTTATGGGGTGGATACCCAACAAAATTTTAAAATCTCGACCCTGACATTGTTAAGAAACACGTATGCCTAAATTGCTACATGACAATCATACTAAAAAAAACTATATCGACGTATATGCACATCGCAACTACAACTCTCTCTTTAAAAGATAGAATTATCGAGGTGAATGACTTAATTCTTTCACATGAAGATTAAAGTCACTCCCGCCTTCCTTAACAAACTCAACAAAATTTGAGTTTGTTGCGGACATATTCAATCGTTATCGAAAACTTATAACGTTTTGATAACTTTGACTGTCATGAAGATATTGCGATCTCCAACATCTTTTCTTATGTGATGGACTTGATGATTTTCCCTTGTAACACTTCTAAGATAGTGTCACTTTTGATTATCTTCAGATTTGATGTCGTTTTCACAGATGATCCTGACTGTATCAATACTTTCACCTGCAAACTTTGACACCAAACATTAGTATTGACGATGGAGTAAAGAATAAAATTAAAGACAAAGCACTAGATTAAGTCATTCGGCTTATCAAGATCAGGCTGTGGTCAGCCTAATAGTGACTTTGATTGTGACTCGTCACTAGCGATACTCTGACATGTTGTTTCTTAAAACTTTGAAAGAACCTATTAACGTTTATCTTCAATATTCCTATAAAATAAAAAGAAATTGTTTATAAATCACTTGAGGCAACATAATGAAATGAAGATAAAATGAGATAGAAGGATTTATAAGTTCTGTCGATGAGGCTACAATTGGTGTAAATGAAGCCTTTTGTCACACTTGACAGCTTTACATTGTCGTTTTTGTGACTTCAATGTTCCTGCGTCCAAAGAAAAATTCTTAGTTTGAAAGACTGATTTGTGTTAGTCTTGTCTCCATGCTTCTTCATGCAGTTGACTTCAACACTCGTTTGTTCTCCGAAATGTAGTTTATGTGGAATTTTTGAGGACCTACCTAAAAAATTCTATCCCAATCTAAAATACGAAAAAACTCTTGTAACTTGCTTTTGTTAATTCTGAGGTTGCTCATTCTTGAATTTTGAGGTCCTTCTTCAAAATTTTGTCCCAGTTTGCCTCAATAAGTAACAAATGACATTTTTATGAAATTTTTGAGATGATCTCAAAAATTCTGTCCCAATTGCATACTTGATTTTTTAGAAAATTTCATCTTAATTTTATTTTCCATATCCACTCAAAACTAACGCAGTTGCATTTTGATCTTCAGTCTTGACTTGTTGAAGAGGTCTATCTTCAAATGAATTTTTGTGATCCTCTCAAAAATTCTGTCCCAATTTTTATTATAAAGAGAAATGGAAATCTTACGGGGAATAATCGAGCCGTTGTGGCGTCTACGTATCCTGTTGAGGCAGAAATTATGTCAAACGTAGTTCCCCTCTCAAGGATTAATAGAAATAGGAAAATTCTAAAAAGGAATTGATCGAGATCGACATAGGTCGCCTACGTATCTCATTCTTGAGAATTCAGGTTGAATGTAGTTCAAGTACAAAAGAAAATATTAATAAGGGATAAATGGGTGACCGAGGCCGACACAGGCCGCCTACGTATCTCATTCTTGAAAATTCAGGTCAGGCGTAGTTCATTACAAAGAAATGTGTGATAAAATGAAGAAAAAGATTCAATATGCATTTTCGAAAGAAAGATAGCAATAACTATGTATGCAAAAATCTGGCCAATATTGGGAATACTTCTTTTCAACCTTTGATGATGAATATCTTCAGACGATTGTGTTTTGAAATGTCTTGGACTTACTCTGAAGCACCAAATACGTTATCCCTTTAGGTAGTTTCCTCAATATGGATCAAATTATTATTGATCATGTTTTGAATCTTGTGTTTGAGGGTTGAACAATTCTCTGTGTCGTGTCCAACAACTCCTGAATGATAAGCACATCTATGGTCAGCCTTGTAAAATTTTCCCAAAGGATTGACTGGTCTTCCTTTTATAGGATGGAGCATACTCATTGCTTTCAACCTTTCATAAAGTTGAGTTTGAGATTCCCTTAGTGGTGTAAAAACTTTAGGAGCCTTTCTAAAGTTTGGACGAGGGAATCGTTTCTGATTAACATTGTGGTTTCGATATTTCCTTTGTGGAACTGACCGCATACGGGTAGCCATGACCATAGATACCTCTTTTTCTTTTCCTTTTGATGTATCCATATCACTAATTTTGATAGCTTTTCCATTAGTTCGCAATGCGGTAAGGTTTGTGACCTTTCCAGTCTTGAAACCATCTTTCAAAGCTTCTCCCACTTTGACGATCTCGACAAATTTTTGTCATATCATACACAACATTCTTTCATAGTACTCAGGCTTTTGAGTTCGAACAAACATTTCAGTGATCTCACATTCAGACATGGAAGATTGAACTCTTGCGGCCTTTTTTCTCCAACGAAGAGTGTACTCTCGATAATTTTCTATAGACTTCTGTTTGATCTTCTCCAAGTAGTAGCGATCTGGGCAACTTCTACATTATGTCCAAATCTTTCAGTGAAATCCTTTGCGAGTGCATTCCAACTCGTCCATTGTTTTAATTCTTTTGATGTAAGCCACTCCAGAGCTTCTCCATTTAGACTTCGACTGAAGAGACGCATCAACAATGCTTCATTTTTGCCAACTCCAACGAGTTGATCACAATAAACTTTTAGACGTGCTAGAGGATTTCCAGTTCCATTAAAAGTGACGAACTTTGGCACTTTGAACCCTTTCGAAAGGTCCAAATCCGGATGAATGCATAAATTTTCGTAGTTTAACCCCACAACTTCTGAAAAGTAATCACGTTTTTTTTATCACTTTCACAATCTTTTCCTTCATGATTTGCTTAGTCTTTTCCTCTGTGGCCTTTCACTCCTTCTCTTTCTCTTCGTAGTGGTCAAGTTCAGAATAGGCAGTATAGTGAAGGTGTGGTTCGGTTTGGACTGGGTTATCAAAAGTGACTTTTGGAGGTAAGGATTGAGCGCTTGGTGGATTTTGAGTGCTTTTTGCAGAGGTCTGGTACATGAAAGTGGATGTTTGAGGATTGTTGACATTTAGGCTTTGAAATGGGGGGAATGTTTGAGAGTTGTTAGCATTTAGGCTTTGACATGGAAGGAAGGTTTGAGGGTTGGGATTCAGGCTTTGAAAAGGAGGTGGTGCTTGGTATGAAGTGTTGGTTTGATGAAGATTTGGGGTAGTTAAGTTGATAGTTAAGGGATTTTGTGCAGGGTTGGAGGGTGGGTTATTCTGGACATGTTTCGAGTTTGAATTCAAAGAAGGAAAATGGAGTGGAAGCCTTTCATCACATAGAGTGTTGACATCGACAGTCGAAATCGCCAAATCTTGCTTTTTCTGAAGCTCAACCCTCAATTCAGCAATCTGTTGCATCAGCTGTGCAATTAACTTATTTTGTTCAACGTTAGGGGGTTGAACTATAGCAACTTCAATCATGCCAGTATTCTCACTATTCTAGGTCATCTTCTTTTTCCTTTCAACAAGTTTCAATTGGGGGAGGAATCTTTGAGAACTTTGAGTGTTCAACTAATTTCTCAACACAAATCAGTTTTGAGTACTTGACAAAGAAAAATAACTCAAAAGACAAATGTGTTATTTTTTGTAGGTAATAGGTAATACAAGATATCACACACAGCGTAGTAATCACACACGAGTCGCTTCATTCGAAGATAAACTAGTCCACAGATATAGGAGATGACTAAATAGAAATAAATTTGTCTATTTGATTTTGAGATTAATGAATGTTGACTTGAGTTGAGACAAAGTCGATTGTATTGTTGTACTTTAGAATTTTTGATTGAGATGTAACTCTAATTTATTTCTAAGAGTTGAAAAATATAAATTTTCTTAAAAATGGGGACCGAACGTTGAAAGGTTGTCTACGTATCTCACAAAAGAGAATTCAGGTCCCACGCAGTTCAACTAACTCGAATCTCTTTCAATTTGAGACGATGAATCCTTTTCTGATATGAGAGTAATAATTGAAAAATGAATTTCGAATTTTATTGAGAAACTTAAGACTTGAAGAGTATTTAGACGCACTTTTGATAGTGACTTGATATCTGTGCTTAGAAGTTTCTAGAAAATTTCCAAAAGAGAATAGACTAGAACATATCCAAATAAAACAACATAATCACACAAACAGTTATAATCACATAAACAGTTATTGCGCTTTTTAAACAAATATGCGACTTTTGTACCAAGCGTAGGCCTAACAATTTGAGGGATGTAGACGTCATTTGAAATATTCTATTGCCCAAAAACTCAAATTTATACAAATTTTACGAATAAATTGAATAAGGATATCATAATAGGGAAAAGAGATACAAATAATCGATCACACATAGGGGTACAATCCTAAACTATGCTTCCCTGGAAAGTACTTCGTTCTTGATTTTTTGTCATCTCCGGATGTCCATCCCTTCCATGTAGTAGATTGTGAAAATCTTCATTCGACTGGAAAAAACCATTGAAATCTACTCGCAACGCCAAAAGATAATGATATTTCAAATAATGTATACATCCTTCAAATTTAACACATAAACATGATTGCCTTTTATTGACCAATGAGCCAAATAGACACAAGGTGGGCTTCTAATGGGCCCAACACGTCATGGGTGTTGGGTCAACCTAGTTCAAAATGTGCTAAATTCGGGATTTGGTTTCGCTCTACGCTAGTTGACTAAAAGTGGCTTTTGAAAGACCGGGAACCAAAGTGGATAACTTAGACTGGAACTCATGACAACCATTGGACGCATGACGAACCAATATATTGCCGATCATTTCGGAAAAGGGTTGAGTATAAAAAAGTTAGCTGCGGTTCCGCAAAACCGTCATTTAATATACTATACATACAATAGAAAATGCCATTAAATGCAATGACAGTTATATCAGTTTTAAGCACAAATAAACAATTAATCAAATAGTCAAATCTTATGATTTGAACTTAATTAACTCCCCAGTTTAGTCGTCTTTTCTATTTTATTAAAAAAAAAGAACTGGTTTTAAGAGTTGTCACTTAAAACTATTTTTTCCAAAAGGCAAACAGAAATCTAATGAAGATATTCAAAAAAAAATAGGGCTCGAGATTCATATTAGAATTTCGGGAAGGGTTTGACAACACCCGAAATGCCTGACATGCGGTTATCCAGTAATTAACTATTTGGCTAAACGTTTTAAGCAAATAAGCAACTTAACTAAAATTGAGAAAACTAACTATCTTAAAACTTAAAAATAAACAACTTAAAACTTGAATTATTTTTTAAGGGAAAGGGAGATAGTATAAAAGATTTACTAAAATAAAATATTTTACAAAGTAACTTAAGTAGTAAAATAAGTATGATTATTTAGTCTTTAAAAAATCTAGAAACAACTATCTTTTTGGGGAAATCGAATTAGAACAACCTTAAAATCAACTACCAAATAAATAATTAAACAAATACGAAATAAATAAAATAAAGAGAAAGAATATTTAGGACCCAAGTCTGGTTATCTTTTCGCCTGGGCCAGTACTTCGGCCTAATTTCTGATTTTTGGACTTAGATCCACTTGTACTTGTCCTAACACTAAATATCAGTCAAAATATATGGGGGGTATTGGCCCATTTAACCTGTCCTAAATTAACAATAAAGCGGCCAAATATTGATGGGCCTGTGGCCCAATTTTGTTGTCCTAAAACTATCAAAACTCTACACAAATGTATGGGCTTCTAGCCCAACTATATCAAAAGAATAGACTGCTGGAATTTGAGGCTTGTTGGCCCATTCCAGATTAGTATACACAGTGTACACAATCATTGAATATCATGTATATAACTGTATGTGTTGTATATTTCATGTATACTGATGAATACAACTCGATTTCAGGCTCTTTTCCCCTGTATTTCAGCTTCCTTTTCAACTTTGTTGGATGAGGCAGACTCGAACTTAAACTCAAGGATATATAAAGAGGGAGTCCGAAATGAACTCGGATAGAGCATCACATGTAAAGAAGCTAAAGTAAAGAGTTAACATGAATAATTCAAAGTTATCATTAAGCAATTTTGCCAATAAAGAGGCAGTGAGCAAAAATGAATTTATCAAACTTCAACATATGCAACAACAATAAATAATAAACAACACATATGAAGATGTGAATTAATTGAACAACTACTAGAACAAGACATCTTTTATATATATATATATATATTGATAAACAAATGGATCCCAACAGAATAATACTAATATGCTAGTTTAAAATAGGAATCAAATGTATCAGATAAAGTGAAGATCATACCACTAGATGATTAAGAGCTCCACATCAAAATGACTACAATCTAACTCAAAAAATAACATGTTAACCCAAACAAACACATTGTCATGTAAGTACAAAGTGTTGCCTCCAGATAGCTTTTAGAAACACAGATGTTCACATTGATTTGTTTTTTTAGCTATTCTTAAAGAGAACATATAGTTGAACACAAAAAGACATTTGGAGTCTCAAACTATAAACCACGATCTTTCTAAAATAAAACTTGATTAATAAGATAAGACAAGAGAATGAACCAAACTAGCAAGCTTAATAGAGATATACGAAAACAGAAATTTGGTGAATCATGAGAAGACTCGGACTTAAACCAAAACAAAAAGCACGATTAATCTATCTTATACAAGCTTCATATCCATCTAACACACACATGAGCAGGAGACAACACTCAAAATAATGACATTCGGACAAAATAATATGAACTTAACAAGGACAAGACATTCAACTAAGAAAATATAATCTTGACATTTGACAAAATGAAATACGACCTCCGAACAAGAAATAAACAACCCTTAAAAACCAATACAAGCACACTAATACCAGCAACAAAGCATTGAGCTAAATCAACAATTAAACAAAGAAACTAAACTTAACTACCGAATAAAACTTGATAACGGAATAAGGAGGTATTACCTTTTTCTGGGCAGTGAAATTGAAACCGACGAGCTTGAGAGCGATTCCAACAGAAAAATCAATTTCGAAACCAACAAACCTAGAAACTTTAGCTATAAGGATATTATCTTCCTAACTTTTTCTTTTTGTCTACCTATGTTCTAACTTTGTTTTGGTTTTTACTTTTCTCACTGTTTCTTTTATGTATCATTTCTTTAAGAAACCAAAACTAGGAAATCACCAACCCCTAATACTAAGAAAGAAGAGAGTTTATATAAATGGAAGCTAGGGTTTGGTTTTGTGGGGGGGGGGGGGGGGGAAGGGCTGAGTAATCGTATAGCGAAAGGGCCATTTTGAAAATCAAAATCCAAAACCTTTTTCACCATTAAAGGGAAACACCCTTTTCTTTGAAAAATCAACTCTATTTCGGAAGAAGAAAGGGCGATGGACAGCTTCGATCAAATCACTCGCTTTTGCGCTTGACGTGGCATCATCTCGCACTAGTGAGGACGAGATTGCAGCTGGAATCGCAGAAAAGTTGTGTAAGAACAGTGCTCAAATTGAGGAAGGAGACGCTGGAAATTGCTTTTCGTCTATTTGACGCTTGGAGATGGACGTCGTATCCTCTTTTCGTGAACTCGCCATCGCGTGGGGGAGGTGAAACACGTACAAGGGTCGGGGTATCGTTCACGCGTTGTTGTTGTATACGTTTGGAACAGGCGTGAAGACACCGTGATTTTACTCGGTTTGGTCGCTGCTGCTGATGATTGGACGTTGCACTACTGCTCCTCGGTTTCTATTGCTTTGGAATGGGCTGGGTTGGAGGTAAGGAGAGTGTGCTGGATTGAGAGATTGGAGAATTGGTATGGGTTGCTCTGTATTGTATTGTTGGAATTGGATTGTGTTGGCTAGGAATAAAAGAGTGGGTTAAGGTTTTGGATTAAATTGGGTCAGTTGAAATGACCTGAAATTGTTTCGAAAGATTGGTAAATGATAAAATAGAAATGGCTATATTTGCAATAGAAAGATGGCTAGGTGGATTTCAATGGCTGCCGATTAGAGTTAAGAGATCAGGCAAATTTAATTTAATTGGTGAATTCGGCTAAAACCAAATAAGTCGAATTAGTATTGATTAATTATTGAGCTTCTTACTCTTAACGAACCAAAATAATTAATTTACTTGTAAAATAATTGATTCACAAATATAAACTATAATTAAGCTAAACTAATTAACAAAACATTTACTTAAAATAAAATCTTTTCGAGACAATTTTTTGAATATTCATAAAATATACTAATTATATACATAATTATGGAAAAACAGATATTTTATTTAAAATTAAAAAAAAGTGACAAAACTATTTAAAATAACTTGCAAACTAATTTTTTTTTTTTGGAAATTTTATAAGACTAATTATTTTAAATCATTTAAAATTGAAGAAACTCGCAATGATTAATTTATATTGTGGAGGTCCAAAATTGGGTGTCAACCGTAACCTTTTAGCCATAATATGTTATTTGTAACAAAATACTGTAGCTAAATAAATAATTTTGCCTCAAGTTAAAAAAAGACGTGACAATTGTTAAATGAAATAGTCTTACACTTTTGCTATAGTAAAATTTCGTAACTAATTATTATTTTTACCACAAATTTAAATTTACCATAGTTATAATAACCTTTTAGCCACAATAACTTATTTGAAGAAATATTTGTAGCTAAATAACTAATTTAGCTTCAAGTTATAAAATATTGTGGCAATAATTAAATGAAATAATCATAATTTTCTTCTATAATAAAAAATTATATCTAATTATGAATTTTAACCAAGAGTTTGAAGTTATCGTAATAATAATAACCTTTTAGCCACAATAAATTATTTTTTAAAACATTTTAGCTAAATACTTTTTTTCAAGATATAAAAATTGTTGCATATGAAAAATATTATCATATATTTTTTGCTATAGTAAAATTTTATAGTTAATTATTAAAAAAATTTACGATCATGTTCAAACTTGTTGAAGCACTAGTAACCGTTTATCCATAAGAAGTAATTTAAAATAAAATTTTATAACTAAATAAATATTATGTTTTGAGTATCAAACTAGTGTTGCCACAATTAACTTAATAGTTATAATTATTTCTCAAGACAAACTGATACAACAATGTGAGCACAATTGAGGTGATACATTTTATCTGAAATGAGGTGAAGCATACATGTGTTGTGTTGAGAATTCATGTTATACGACTCAGACCTCTTCTATCGAACATCACATTTATCGAGCTAGCTTAATTAGAGATTTAATCTTTCGATCAATTTAATTTTACAAGATCTTAATTTTTAATTTATAAATATAATTTAAATAAATTGAAGTTATGAAAAATTTAAAAATTATGTCTAATTAATTTGATGTAATTGTACTTTTTTTATATAAAAAATATGTATAATCAATTTACACTTTATTAAATAGTGTCATATTTTATTCAAATATGCAACATGAATTATTCTGGAATATAGATAGATAAATCAATTGTCAATTGTTAATTGAATATAATTAATACACAAAAAGTGATATTGACATTCAATTCTTTTTTAATTCTCTATTATTGGCAAAATATAAATTATTTTTGAATTTATTATTTTAATCTTAACATCTTAATCCATATAATATTGTGTGTTTTAATCAAAACTATAAAAACTACAATTTAAAATTCACATCTCTATTTAAATTCAAACTGAAATAACCAAATGTTGTGGAAGTATAGTTTCACTATTACTTGAACAATTTAACTTGAATTTGACTTCACATGTATACAAAAATTGAATTGAGTTTCTTTTTTTCTTTTTATAATTCTATTTTAAAATAATTTTCAAATTTGAATTGTATGTCAATTAACAATTGCCATCACAACATTGTTTTGCTTTTCCAATTCTATTAAATAGATTAAACATATTTTCTGATATTAACAGTTTTATTTTATTTTAAAATATTATATTTTTAACTTGACATTCTAATGAGTATATCATTTTAAATTTTTATACAATATATAACAATAATGAAATACTCACTATAGTACTATAATATCACATTTTAAGAAAGTAGAGTATAAGCAAAACCTTTTACAGTATATGAGATCTGGAGATACTAGAGTGTACACTAATATTTACCCCTCTCTCAGATATAGAGAAAATTATTTTGAATCAATATAATTTTTATGTTTTTAAAGCAAACTAAAAACAGTAATTGAAAAATAAGAATGATCATAAATTTGATTAAACACTATTTTCTCTGTTCCATATTAGTTGTTTATTTTTTTCTAAACACGATCTTAAAAAAAATCATAAATAAGAAGGATAAAAATAACAATAAATAAATAAATAAATAAATAAGAAGGATAATTTTACTACTTTACCCAATAATTTTTTTTATCTGAAACTTTACAAACTTGCTTACACTTTTAAAAAGAATAAAATGTAAGGAAAATTGAGTAAATGTAATTAATTATATCTTGATTTCATAAATTGACAATTAATTTTGGACAACTATTTTTATTAATGTGTACAACTAATATGAGTTGATGGTCTCTCTGAAACAGTCTCTCTACCTTCACGAGATAATGGTAAAGTCTTGGTACACACTATTCTTCTTAGAATTTACTTATGAGATTTCACTAGAGATATTATTATTGTTGTTATTGGACAACTAATATGAGACATATGAAGTATAATTTAATAATTTATTTTGAAAAGGAGAGTAGATAACAAAATTAAATAATTAATAAAGGACCAAGGAAAATATATTTTAGAATAATATTTATTTCATATAAATAATTGATTTTTTCCATTGACTAAAAGCAAAGTATAAATTTGTTATTACTAGTGTATTATTATTATTATTATTATTATTATTATTTATTGTTATTTTCATGAAATAATTTTATATATATATATATATATATATATATATAAATAAATAAATAATAATTTTTGTATTTGTTAATTTTGTAATTGTAATAGAATTTGTAAAATAAAAAAAGCAAAAATTATACATATACAATAAGAAATAATAACTAAGTAAAGAAAAAATCTACCCCCAAAAATATCTCCCCGCCGCCACATCCCCTTCCCCATTTAGATCCAAAAATCTCCCCCAAAAATTTAAAATTGCAAAAGATCAAACGCCCCCCTCCCCCAAATTTCAAAATTCAATTAACAAATACCTAGACATCCTTTCCCCCTCTTCCCAAATATTTCTTGTTCGCCCCCCCCTCACCCTTTCTTATCTCAGTTTTTTTGTTCAATTTTTTTTACTTTATGTTTTGCTAATTTCTCTTTTGTAGGTTTTACATAGCATTCTCCAAGCAGATGAGATAAGTTTTTACAATATGAGTTGTTTTGTTTTACTCAATTGTATGCTCTAAATTTTTTATTATGTATTGGTTTAAGAAAACATTGAACCACAAATAATTTATCATACATAATTATATTTTGTATTTTTGCAAGAGATTGTTGTCATGATTTAAATTGATAGGTATCGAATTAGATTGTATATTTTAATAAATATAAGGTAATTTTCTGACTAGGTATGAATGTTATAATTGATACTAAAATTTGAGATTTATATCTACAGATTTTAAGAAGTTTAAAAGTTACAAGTTTGTTTACTTCTTGGTTTTCTTTGTATTAGTTTTTGGTTTTTATTTGCTAAACATTTTTGTAAAAAGATTATCCAAGACATTTTTTTTCTCTCTTTGTAATTTCAAATCATTATTTTCTTGGTGCTAAGTTACTTTGCCATTATTGATAGGCATATTTATGGAACAAGAGCATATAAATGATAAATTGAGATCAATGTTGAACAACTAAGATGCATACAATTTAAAGATTGTGGAAGGAGAGATAGGGGAAGACTATATGCTTCCTTGGATTCAAACAACATGGTGTCTTACAAGAATGGTATATTGTGACTATTCTTAAAATTATAGAATGAAATTATATATACTTGAGAATTATTTTGGAATCTCAAAAATGTATTTGTGGTTATATTATGTAACATTTTTGACCAACATCCTTTCATTCATAGTATTTAAATTGTTGAAATCTATTTTTTTAGCTAAATTATAAAAAATCTAGTGATTAATAATGCTTATGACAGTATTCTTCAATTTGTAACAATGAATATTCATAGTTATAGCTAAATCTATATGTAATTATAAAAAAATAGGGCAATACATTTTCATTTTTCCTAGCAAATTTAAAATATTAGCTATAATTTATGTATGACATAACAAACAAATTAAATTCTTAGCTTCGTGAAAAATATTTGTAGCAAATACTTTAATTTTATAGCTATAGATTTTCTAATTTTAGCTAAATATAAGTATTATTGCCACAAGATTAAAAATATAAAATAGCCACAAATTTTAAAGTTTCAAAGAAAATAAATTAAGTCATTTTCCACAATATAATGCATTGTGTCTACAATATAAAAATTGCTATAGATCTAATTTGTTGTGGAAAAGGAGTAAAATTATTTGCTACAAGTATATATTTTGTAGCAAGAATTTTTTACTATCATAGCTATAACATAATTTTTTTTGTAGCTATAAGTGTTAGTCCTTAGCCACAGACCATAAAAAGTCTCAGAACAAACTTTTAGCCACCCTACATCTTGCAACGGATGCTACGAAAAAATATTTTATGGCTAAAGTGTTGAGCTATGAAAAATTTCATATTTAGCTACAATGTGCTTTGTAGCGTTAAGTGCATTTTCTTGTTCTTGGCGACTAGTGATGACATACATGCAGTTTCCTCCTCCACCTGCCTTCGAAGTAGCTCCTCTAGATGCAACTCTATCCGGTGGAGCAACTAAAGAAGATTGGGCCTATTGCCCCCTTTACCATTTCCTTGTTCTGTTCTTAGACACTCTCTCATAAAATGACCGTCCGACCACACTTGAAGCAACCGGTGGAGCCATCACGACACACCCCGAGTGGCTCTACCATACTTAGCACATGCGGGAGTTTTATTACCCTTTTGTGCCATACTATCTTGAGAATGCGCAAGATCTAGCTCGAAATTCGATGATTGAACTCTGGTTGACATTACTCTTCTGCTACCCGGACTCATTTTCTGTCTTAGCTCTCTTGTTTCGAAACTCTTCCCTAGCTTTCAACTTCTCTTTCTCAACTTTATGTACATGGATCATCAACCTTGCTATGACCATATCCCTTATCAACATAGTTGTCTTGCCTTCCTTACTTGACAGACGAGACAACCCAACAACAAACAAACTCATCCTGCTTCTCATATCAGCAACCATCTCCGGAGCATATCAAGAAAGTTGGGTGAACTTCAGGCTCTACTCATGAACACTTATAGATTCATGCTTAAGAGTGAGGAATTCTCGTACTTTTGCTTCTCTCAATTCACGGGGAAAGAAACGCCCCAAGAAGCCCTCCTCAAACCCAACTCATAAGTGGGTGCACCTTCAAATCTATTCTTTTTCCACTGATTAAACCAGATTCTAGCGACACCGTTCATTTGGTATGCAACTAGTTCCACCCTTTTAGCATCATTAACATGCATAATCTCAAAAACTTTCTGAAGCTTTTTAACAAAGTTTCTAGATCCTCAGTGACACTTGACCCAGTGAAGCTTGGAGGATTCATCCTTAAGAACTCACAGATCCTTGTAATATCAGGCAAATCCTATCGATTTTCTCTTTGTCCAAATTGATTAGTCGTAGCTTGACTCAACATCTGGATAGCTTCCCAGAACTTAGCATTATTGACCTCTCCTTGGGGTTGCACTTCAGGTGCATTAGGTACCCCTTGTTCCCGTGGTTCAACATTCCCTCTAGCGGGACAACTGACGTGACTCTTCGTGGAGGCATGATCTCGAAAGACATGCACAATCACGAATTATAAGAAACTTTTAGAGATAAACTCTATCGCACGAAATGAGTATGAAGAAGTGAGATAGTTCCTAAGTGACACATCCTCCTAATTATAGATGTGGAGCGCTTCACACCAATAACTAGGACTCTACAGACATGGCTTCATAGACTCCCTAGGAATTTTGAACTCTAGGCTCTGATACCAAGTTTGTCACTCCCCGAGCCTACAGCTTGGGCAGGACTGACAGTCGAGAACCATTGTTGGCCCCAAGCGAACTGTAACGACCCTAAAAATGAAATAGAAAGAACTAGAGCCTCACATGTGTATTGAAGTTGGTAACTTGATTAAATAATGTAAATCGACTTATTGAGTTTAGTTCAAAGAGATTTGGGGTTCGTAGATGCTTCATGGTGTTTCTTCTTCAATTTTCGTGGGATTCATGAATGTTAAGGTATGGGGATCCTTTATCCTTGATTCCTTTTCCATTCAAGGAGCCAAATCAAAGTGTTTTGAAAGCTGTTCAAAAACTCAATAAAGTCCTAATTTTGGTTCTAGCATGGGTTCTTGCATTAAATGATTTTTAATAATGATTTTTGTAATTATTGATGGTTTTAAGAAAGAAAAGTCCATGAACCCATGTCTCTCCAAGTCTCCTAAATTTGGCGTATGAAGTGGGTTGAATGTTTATGATTGAATGATGATGGAAAAATGCTTAGGTTGAGTTGAGTAGTTGATTTCTATAATTATCTATGTTTATCTATTGAGAATTGTTGAAGAATTTAGGAATGGTGATTGTGGCTTTGGAAAAGGGTAAGTTGTCCTAACTTCATTGTTAATGTAGAATTGATATAGAATTGTGATAGATTGATGTGTGATCCACTTATGGTGGAGGTGTTTACTTATTGAATGTATTATGATCATTGCCTTAAAGGAATTATATGAATAATTAAGTATTACCATGATATTGTATTGTGAATGTGATGTGAAGGAGTTGAATGAGAATCTAATAAAGTAGAGGTAATTATGTTGTAAATGCAAGGGTGTTGTGATTGAAAACATATTCTCTCTTAACACTTATGAATGAAGATGATGGAATGTGAAGTGCCTTTTATTGTTGAATGTTATCTCTTGACTTGGTAGACTTAGGTGCTTTTCTTGATAAATGAAAAGCTATGTTGAATATAAATCGATAGGCTATGACATTCCTTTCATATGTAAGTGATAAACTCTCTTTCTGAGATGGGTAGTATTTGGTAATTTATGCATACCTTGTTCCCTAGAACTTCGTTTACAATGAATAAATATGATTTGGAAAGATAACTCGGATACCTACAACTCTTATGTTTATGTAAAACTCTAATTTAACTGTTATGGATACGAAATATGGGACGTAACATAGGGCAAGTTTTGCCCAGAATTCGGAAATTAAAATCCTGTATGATCTGCTGTAGTGCTTTGAATATATCATTTTGTACAAAATATATTTTGCGGTGTTTCTTGTTTATTTGCAACCTTTAGAGATGTACCTACATCTTTCATGAATGTTATAAAGTTTAGTTTTGCCATTTTTCTTTTCAAATCTAACTTGCGACTTGAGGTACCAGGCTGGATAAATTCACTGTTTTGGGAGTATAGTTGTATTTGTACATGCTAGGCTTACTTGTGATGATGATCCTATTTTACATCAACATTACAGAGCTAGTAGAAGTTAAAGAAGTTATTTAGTTGTATTTTTAAGGTTGTATATACTCGTGAACAAGTTGAGGACCTTGAAATGTTGATTGGTCTACGGTCTGATCTCGCAAAGTTGTGTTGGATTGGTTCTTTGCAAAAACACTGAGTTTGTGTATAAACTTGTACTTTCACTCTTTTAACTGTGGAAATATTTGAAAGTTGATCTTGGTACCTTGGCTACCTCTTGTCACATTGCACTGTCATATTGGTATCTTTAAGACGTTAAAGATGCTCATGTAACTCACCCACTTGTACGGACTGTTTGATCACCTGGCACTCTTGTTGGGACCTTGTCCTTTTTGTGGCTGTGACTTTGTCACTCTTGACATGCCTCTTGATTCGGATCACTTGCCATCTTGACTCTGGATTTTTAGTCTGTCTTAAGAATGAAAGTTGTCCATTTTAAGTACGAATTAGAAAGCCATTTTAAATATGGTTCTTGGTTCTCTTGATTATTGGGCTTTGACCTTTCTTGATATCGGGCGTCGGGCCTTCTTGATACTTGCTTGTTAGTGTCACGACATGATGTATATATTGGGTGAGCCTTGTTATTGAATCTCTTGGAAATTTGTGCTATGAGCATTCTTGACACTTGGATCTTTAAATGTAGAACTTGATATCCTTAGTGTGAACTCTAGTTACTTGATAGGTTTTACAACGTGTAGATAGTAGTATGGGATGCTATCTATACATGGCACGAGTAGGATTTGAAGGTGGCAAAATGAGTTCCCTAAGTCTATATGTCTAAAGTGTGAAGTCCCCTAAATGCATGAATGTGTCCTAAATGACTTTAAAGAAGAATGTTGACTTATTGTCTAAATGATTTGTTGAATAAATAGTTTATGTTAATGAAGTGAGTTACTTAGTATGCTACCTTGAAGCATGATGGTTCTTGTCTATAGTAGACTTGAGGAACACTTAGGTATGTATGAAGAGGTTGTATGGGCGGCCACTTCATGTCTCACTCAAGTGTGTCTTAGGGTAACTTTAGATAAGGGTTCTTGGATGATAAAATGAGTTATGTGGTGAAAATGTTGAGTATGTCTATAATGTGGTTAATGTCTTATACGTTGGTTATGTTCTATAATATGTCTAATATGTCAATATTCATGAAGTTTTACTAAAATGGCATAGGGCATGACTTTCAACCAAATGTCCTTTTTAGCATGTTTTTGCATGGTTTCCATACTTAATACTTAATTGTACTAACCCCTTTCTTTCCCTTTTGACTAAGATGTAGGGATTTGGAGATGTCGATATTCCATGGTTGATGGATAGGTTTCTAAGACGTTTGAAGATGAAGACTTGGTGAGTCCTCATATATTCGAGGACAATAACCAACATGTTCCTTTATGTCTTGTAGTTTTGTTATAGTTTTGAGTGGGCTTAGTCCCATTGTTGTATTCAAGTATTAGATGGTTTTGAGACATCTTGGATAAAGTCTAGAAAGTCTTCCGTTTGCTTTTTATTTAAAAAGTGTTCTTTCCATTGTAAAGGAAGCTTTAAATTTCTCCTCTATATTTTCTTTGTATCGTATTTTAATGAATGATTCATGAGACTTGTATTTGACCTCTTCAAGGTCGAATACGCCAATTACGACTAGAGGGTGCTCTCGGGTCGTGACACGAACCCTTAGTCTGGCGTAACTCTTAGTGGAAGACTTTACTCAACATAAATGTGTTTTTAAAAGTAAACTGAAAGCTCAATAGATAACTTAGAATGTATAAAGAACATTCACTAGACAAAATGGCAACTCAAGTCTCAACATCAAAACTGAAATGGAAAGGATCAAGAATTAACATCAACTGGCTGTCTATGAAGCCTCTAATAACTGAGATGGACGTCGGGACAAGACCCATGACATCCTAATGAACTAACATACTGAAAACAATAAAAAGGAGATCTTCCAGAATCAAGAAGGCTCACCAACAACTTTGAAACTCAACTGGATCAACGATGCGCTGGATGATAATCTGCATTATAAAAGATGCAGGCCAACTGGCATCAGTACATTAAATGTAGAAGCATGCAAGGAGAATTCTAAAACAAGACATAAGCTTGAAAGGGAACTGAAAGAACACACCTGGTCTCAACTCAACTAACTCATTTCAATATAAAGCAATAATATCAATGCACTATAAAGAAAGCTTTTAAAACATGGATAACAACTCTGTGTACTGAAAAATACAATAGTAACTCAGTTTGTCTACAATGATACACTATAACTCTATTTGTATATGAAATACAAGTAAACTCTGTGTATATTAGAATACAAAATATCATTGTGGAAATTTCTCTAACCGACAACCATCACTTCTAAGTTATGTGATGATACATCATTTTGCCTCACCTTGCCAGGGCCGTCCTACACCTTGTCGGGGTATAAAACTTGACTATTAAGTGAATCCACTAATCTATGCTAAAAAACACTAAGGAATCATCTAAAAAGTATGACCTTTTCTACCCACGTTGGCTACATGGTTTATAGAGACTGTGAGTTGTCTAAACTCTCCCCCATATCGGTGCTCAATACTACTCTAAAAAATGTAACTAGCTCATATGCTTAAAAATATAACTCTTTCTGTGATTTGAGAGAATTGCTCAAAAACTAGCCCAAAGACTCTCTTGGAAATCAGTGTTTCCTCTCTTGATTAAATGTGAAAACATTTACTCTTTACTGATGAAAACTAGCTCAAAGGTTCTTTTGGAAATCAATGTTTCCTTTCTTGTTTAAATGTGAAAACATTTACTCTTTGGGAATACATAGTCCCCATATACTCTTTTGAAGAAAGTGAACTTCACTCTTTACTTTTTACTCAACTCAAAACTCAAGGCTTAAAACAAGTTTAAACCATTTCCAAAAGACTTTTGAAAAGACTCTAAGAACTCTCTAGACTTGGCTTTTAACTTTCTTGAATTTGAATTTATCGATTCAAGGTTATGATTCATGTTTATGGATGATATCATGATGTTTAGACGTACCTTAGAGTGTATAAATCAACTAGAAAACATAGGTACGTTTCAAGGGAACTCAAACGGAAAGAAGTGTGAAATGGTAGAGGACCTGGCGACCCTGTCATACTAAGGGGTGTCGTCCGAACCAGCAAC
>JAJTWQ010000624.1:0-41015 GCA_029007595.1 Solanum commersonii
GTTGTAGGACTTCGTTTTGTGTGTTTGAGGTGTCATTAATGTAGATGATTTCGTTCGCCTTCATTAAAGTAGTTGTTGTAGGACTTTTTTATTGTAGTTGTTGTGCGAGGTACAGTGGAGCAGAAGTACAAGTGGCCATCTGGGTTGTTATACAATCCCAAACCTAGCAACAACTTCTCTACTATCAAGTTTCAGCTGTCGTTTAACGCATGTGACGTATAAGAATTTAAAGGATTTTACTGTGATCTAGCTAAATAAGAGGCCTAGTATTTTATTATGGCTAAACGAGACAAATATTGTGGCTAGACATATGTATATTCTCGAGTGCTGATACATTCATAAATCTACGTCTTATTCTGGAGTGTTGATACAACTATAGTGCAAAGTTTGAACCTCATACTCTTATGTTAATTGTTCTTTATGCATATTGTAGGAAGACGAATGGATAAGAACAAATCGGCTTGCACTGCTGAAGAAAATAGCAAACTTGCCAAGGGGATAGCTATAATAATAGCCAAAGTAGGGAGAGGAACTTCTTAGCTCATCAACCAATTTTCCTTGATTGGGTCTCCAAATCTTTCATAGGAGAAGTAGTGAACAGGTGCACTCAACTAATGCCATTGTTATCTTTCTTTGTCTGCATTTCGACTGTCTTTCATTATCATCCTTAAAACATAAAGGGTTTATTTCTTGTTTGTGGAGCTTGTTAATGATCTTTGGTGATAAGTTAATTTCTTGATGGTGGAGTTGTTAATATTGTTTAGTGCTAATGCATTTTGTTTCAACTTGGTAGTAAATTAACAGATAAGATAGTTGCTACTTTCTCTAGGTCTCTTGGAGTTTCAACTGATTTTACAACATACCTGCTACATGAAGATTTATATTTTTTATATATCAATATACAGAGGCTTCAAATTATGGGAACTATAGTCCTTCTACCTCATGCCTCACCTAGCAAAGATCGTGCATCTTTTCCTTCTTCATTGTAGTGGTGGCTGCAAACATTGTTTTCTACTTTGGATGCAAATCTTCATTTTGCATTATGTTCTTGAAATGCTGGATGTAGAATTGAAGCTTTCACTAATATGTTTCCTAGTAACTTCATATGTATAAGTTGCCTAAGGAACTGCATGTCTTAATGTTTGCATTCGGTTCTCTTAGTCTGTGTATAAATTGCCTAAGGAACTTCATGTCCTAGCTTTCACTTATTGATTTTGGACATCATTCTGGATCAGAAGTTCTGTTTCTGTAATTTAATCATATGTCTCTATTTTTTCATTCCCTCCCTTGTGCACCTAATTTCCCTTCACAAGAGAGCTCGACTGATATATTTGACAAGTGTGAGAATGTTCTCAGTCGACTATCAGAAAAACATGGATGCAAAGTATGCCGATTTCTATTATTACATTCTCCATTGTTGTATCTTGGACTTTGGCTGGTGTATCTTCTAGCTTTGGTTTATAATTGTTGAAACAGTTAGCGTCAATATTGTGAGTATCTATCATTCTACATGATTGTTAGTATGTCCAATATTTTTCTTTGTTATCTGTTTTCTTCTTCTTTTTTTGTTACCAAGATTGACATATGATACTCATACAAATCTGGCATTTTTTCGTTCATTTACTGCAATAGACTATGTTGCTGCTCAGCAGCTTAGGTGAGACATGGTGTTTCTTAATCTATCTACACTAAATCAATCTAACCTAGTCATAAATTTCTTTCAGACTCCATCTGAGAACTGGTCCGATGTTATTGTTGTCATCTATACTGATTATAACCTCAAGGTCGTTTCTTAATTCTTTTCAACTTCTTCCTCTTGAAATTTTTCATTCCCAATTGCTCCAAAATGTAGCTTCCTTTCAATGCTGCTGCTAGTTGATTATATGTGTAGAAGTGTTGAGTAATGTCTGATGTAGATCTATTTTCGTATAGTTCTGTAACAATTTTGACATTCTTTTGTTTTCATTATATAGCTACAGGATGGAGTACGAAAGAAAATATTTTGTGGTTGTTCAGGGTGTGCGTTCGAACGGTGTACGAAAGAAAAATGTGGGACTACCAGAAGCGGGAGTAAAGATAAAGGTGTTTCGAGGGAAAATATCAAATCCATGTTGTGTCGTAATTTGGCTATCTATAGAAAAATCACTTTTTGAAATATTCTAAGTATAAAACAATTTGAGAAATACTTAGAAAGAGTCGCCACTTAATTTTTTAAAGAAATTAAGAAAATTTATGATTTTCAAAGATTTAAACAGAAAAAATCATTTGAAAATACCAAAGAAGGTTCGGGGTTCAATTTACACTTCGAGAATGGTTTAAGCATTCGAAGTGTCCGCTAACATGCGGTTGACCTGCGACTTGACTAAAATTTATATATTTGATTAAATTTTAGAAAAGGTGATTTAACATAAGAAGAGTGACTTGCAATATTTGGTTGACTAAAAAAAAAGGAATTAAATAAACGACACATTTTATTTTATTTTATTTTTTAGAGAAAAGGGATCCAAAATGAAACATATGACTCGAAATATAAGCAATTAGAATATTAATAAAACTAGGTTAATTAGAATTTATTTAATTCATTTTAAAATAACTTAAACCTATTTAATACATTAGAGCATAAAAATCATTTTTTAAATTAATTGAAAAATAAAAGTTTTGGCTAACCTTCTTGAGAAAATGACTAGGTGAGTATTTTATAATAATAATTAACATTATTAAATTCACTTTGAGAAAATAGCTAAACAAATAGCAATTTTTATTTTTTTTAAAAAGAAAATAGGACCTTAATTGAAATATTTGAATTGGAGACATGGTTAGAATTGGAACTAAATTAGTTGGTTTTTATTTGAGCCATTTTTGGTTTACAAAAAAAAAAACTATTTTAAACTAATAAAATAAAGAAGAAGAAGGAAAAAAAAAAAAAGGTTTTGATGAAAGATTATAAATGACAATACAAAAGTTGATAAAATGAGATTTTATTAGAAACAAAACAACACAGAGAAATAGCTCGTCTTTTGGGAGATCCAACTAAGTTGGTTTACGATTATAAAGTTAGCGTTAAACAACAAACAATAAATAATTATAATTAAATAATTTAAGAGTAACGGAGAGAGGTTGAATTTGGGCCTTTCTTGGGCCAAATTCGTTGCTACTTTTGGGGTTTAAACAAAACCCGTTTTTGGTATACAACTGATGTATATCTGTGTATATCGAATGTATACAACCCATTTTTTTGCTTTCCGAGACCTGTACGTCAACTCCAAAGACTTGTTCTTCGATTTTTCAAGGTTGGCTGACCCGATATAAGAATTTTTGAACCTCTGCGGCTCTCCCGAAATGTAGGGAAGGCGATAAGAGTTCATAATGAACTCAGACAAATTTCACATGCAAGCAACATGACAAACGATTAATATGCAACCCAACTTGGTATATAAAATGGAAGGGAAAAAATTTATTTAAGAAAGAAAGAAAGAGAAAAAAATAATAATAATTAAAAATCTATCGACTCAAATGGTATGCATTAATATGCCATTCCGTTGAGAGAAACATACCAAATCAAATTTGAGAAGGCAATAACTCTTAAGAGGTAATTTAGGAGGACCCAATAGTCACTTGCATCACTAACAATTAATGAACTGCTATGCTAACAATTAATACACATATGAAAAAATAAAATCATGCAACCAAGTATTAAAAAAAAAAAACAAAGAAGAAGGGAAGAAATAACATGCATACTACACCAATCCACGTTCTAAAACAAAATTAGCCAAGAGCTAATTATTAATCGTCTAAAAAAAAACAAAACAGTTATTAAGACTTGCAAATGGATACCATTATATATATATATATATATATAAAAAAAAACTGGAAGGGGGCATACAATAACTAGAATTGAAAACATGTAAAAGATAAACAAGGAAATACATTTTGTTGGACTTGACCCCAAGCTGAGCTACATTTTAGGATAATACCATAAGCCACAAATTACAGGGAAGTATACCGAAAATGAACGATAAATGCCCAGAGTGAAATGGTGACTAACAATATGTCCTTAATATTGGATTATCACTATTGCCATTAATCATGTAAGCTAAATGCAAATTTCCAAGCAAATGACGGCAACGAGGCATCTTAAAGAACCGTGAAGAACAATGACCCCAATTTGACATGATTTTGAAAGCAATAACCACATATTTAAGCGATAGCATTATCCAAATTTAGCAACATGCTACAGACAAAAATACACTATAAATGCGCATATGAAAAACTTCTTAACAGGGTCAGCCTTCGAAGACTCAAGGTTTAGAATATGAGCATATCGGCACTTTGAAGAAAAAGAAATACAAGAACCAAAAAAAAAAAAAACAGACTGAGCAATTCTAAACCAAACAATGTGTAATCATAAGGGACAGACATATCTAAATCGGTATGACCATCCTTGACATGAACCAAACTAAGACTACATCATTGGTATTGAACACAACTCAAACTAGATAAAATAATAACTTAACTCGCAATCATGATTCGAACGGAATTTAATTAGATTAACATCCCAAGGAACGGGTTCATAATGCTCAAAACTACTCAAAATAAAACATAATGGACGAGCAAACTGACCAATAAACAAAGACACGACACGTAAATTTTCCAAACGCAATGTTTTAGGGGAGCAACAGGAACAGGGGTCCGCAAGTTTGAAGAGAAAAAGAAAGACTAGAAACAAAGCGTACTTAAACTGGAGAAGGAAAAAAAAAAAAGCTTGCTCTTCGGAATAGACTCAACATGATGGCCGAGCAAATGACCAAAACGAGCAGCGACAAATGTCATATAGGGACTCAAGACAGCAGCAAATACAACATATTAACTTGAAATGTTGATATCTTAGTTCATTCATTCCACCTCCAAGACTTTAACTCGATATTTTGTCTACTCATTGAAACGACTGAGAACACTTACACCACATCGAAACAACATCAAACAACTAACTAAATGAAAGTTTCAATCATCAGAATGTAACTCAGAAATAGAAGAGGAAGTGGAAAGAACATTATGAGGAAGAAGACTACCTTTTCTGGACAATGAAACAGGGACGGGACGAGCAGGGGAGCAACGATTCCTCGCCGAATACGACTTCAAAATTCGAGCAATAAATTAGAATATCGAAACGACTTCAAACAGGGACCCTTTTAGAACTTAGAACTAAATTGTATTAGGATTTCTTAAATGTAAATATTGATTGTTCAAGAAAAACTCTAACGTATATCTCTTTCTCCAATCTTTTTCTTCCCCCTTAATCAAGAACAAGAAGAGGGTATTTATAGAAAGGGAATTGGGGTTCGAAATTGGGGGAAAGGGTAGGATAGGAATTAGAAAATCAATTCCCCAAATTCAAATTTTCAAGGGCCAAAGAGTTGCTTGTTGTACAAGATTTCAGCCAAATCCCACGAAATCTGGACAAAGGGATCAGTGTGGACGACTTCGATCAAACCCACCGCTTTTTCGATCGACATGGCGCCATCTTGTAGCCACGAGGTCGATGGGACGCGACTGGCAGGGCTGGAACGGTTTGGTGAGGGCAGATGCCTGCATTTTTCCGTGGATTCCGCCATTCTAGCCGCTGCTGCTTTGACATTTTAGACTGCTTTGCTGAAGAAGAAGGAGAACACAGGGGTGGGTCAGGTATGTTTGCTTTTGTGAATGTGGATATGTATGTTGTATTGCTGATGATGTATGTTGATTAAATTGGGTTTCTTGGGCTGGGTTATTGGTGGAAAAGGAATTGGGGTTGGGCTGGGAATTGAATTAGAGTTAAGAAATGGGCCTGATCTGAATTGTATTTGGGCCAATATTTGGCTGAAAGTAATAGATTCAAAAATGGAGTGAAAGTGTAGTTAATTTTGAGCTTAAAATTTGGACTAATTGCTTAAAGATGTAGCAATTTTGGATTAATTTAGGTCAATTCGGCTAACCATTAAATAAAATGAATTCATATTAATTAATTAGCGAGCTTCTTAATTTCAACGAAATAAACTAATAAACTTAATTAAACTTAAATGACTCAAAATTAAAACCATAATTTAAACCAAACTAAATTAACAAAATACTTAACTAAAAATTATAAAATCTTTTTTTTTTTTGATGATTTGCAAATATTTATAAAATAATGTGATTGTAGAAATATACATATTTATTATTTAAAATTATTAAAGGACGAAATTTCTTTGGAAATAACTTGAAAGTATTTTGAATTTCATAAGACTCATTAATTCGAAATTTATAACCATCACTAATAAAATATTAAAAATATAAAGTCTTTTTGAGATCATTTTTAAATATTCATAAAATACATCAATCATATACATAATTATGTAAAACGTATATATCATCTAAAAATTACGAAAAGTGACAAAACTATTTAAAAATTTTGCAAACTATATTATTACTTTTTTGGATATTTTATAAAACTAATTATTTTAAATCGTTTGAAATTGGAGAAGCTCGAAATGATTAATTTATATTGTGGAGGGTCAAAATTGGGTGTCAACAATCCATCCAAATATATCATTAAATCTCTAAGCGGCCACGTGACTTTAATCCAAACTACCATTAAGATTTATGGGACCATTAAGTACGTGTGATTCACAATGTACATATAAAAAATCATTACGTCTCAATTGCTAATTAATAGGTTTAATTTGAATTTCGTTTGCTCCATACATTTAACTTATCTACAGTGTTGCTGCTTAATTTTTAGAGCAGAAATTTATTCTTTTATTTTTCTATATTATGGGGTTATCTACATCATTTTTTTAAAAATAAATAAATTATTATTATAAAATTGTCATTACCAAGGTTATCTAAATCTTAAGGGGTCATTTGGGTTGAATTTATGTTATGATGGAATAAGTTATACTAAGATTATTTTTTATTGAGTGTAATTGGTTTGTTGTATTCAAAATAATAAATTTTAAGAACAATTTATTTGTTTACAAAAATCCTTCATGAATGTAAAAAGTGATGTGTAAAAAGGGTTGAAAGAGATATTTTTGTCATTTACTTATTTTATCACGGAATTACTATACCACCCAAGGGGAGGTATAACTTATCTCGGTACTAATTATTAATCCCAAGATAAGTTATCCTGGACTTGCGAACCAAACAACAAATTAAGTGATACTATAATTTAATCCCAGAATTATTTGATATTATCCTTCACACCAAACGACCAAGAGTTAAATTTAGGTGTGCTGGGAAAGTAGGTGAATCAAATTTTGGTTAATTTAATTTTAGATCATGTAAGTTTTTTCTTTTTGTGATTTTTTAAACTTTTAAGATAATTTAATGGTGAATGGAAATTTGAAGCAGAAGAAGAAGTGTGAGGGAAGATGGTGAAAATGTTTGCCTGATATATATATATATATATATATATATATATATAAGGAAATAGGGTCTGAAAAATACTTTAACTTTGGTCGAAATTGCTATTACGATACCAAAGTTTATGAGGACCTTTTACCCCCTGCACTATTTAATAGATTATTTTAAAGGTAGATATGTGCCCACGTTGGACACATTACTATTTAAAATGATGCAATATTTATAATGTCCACGTAGGCATATATATACCTTTAAAATACACTATTAAATAGTACGGGGGATACAATGTCCTTTCCAAAGTTTGGTATCGTAACTGACAATTTCGACCAAAGTTGAAATATTTCTAGACTTTTCCCTATATATATAATAAAGGAGAAACATAGGATGGGTGATGTGGCAAATTTCTATGGCCTCCATTTGCATTCATCTCTTTTCTCTTTTTTTTTGGTATTTTTTCTTATTTAAATTAATTATCGTACTGTAAAAGTAAATTACTTAATTTATTACAAATAAATATTTTATTAATGGAGGAACCTTTACAATAAAACCTCTTCACATTCTCTTTTTTATTTGTTTGCCTCACTTCTAACCATAAAATGAAAATATTATTTTATATTTTAAGTATTTTTCTCTTTATTATTTAATTTATTCATAAGGAATTATTATCCATGACTTACATCTCTTTAATTTTTACTTTTAATAATATTCATAACTCGCATAATTTTTTGTCCATAACCTCCAAACTTAAATTTGTAAGTTTATAATGTTTTATGGTATTCCTTATTTTGCCTATAAATTCATATTTAGTTTCATGGAGATTCATATTCAAGATTATCCTTTCTCTTCTTCATCATATTGGTTTGTGAATGAATTAACAAGTAACAAAAAAGAAGTATATGAAGGTAAGAAATATTTCATTTCATTCTCAGGTGTTTATTTTTTTATTTCCTCTATTTTGCCTATATAAATTCATATTTAGTTTCATTCACATTCAAGATTATCATTTCTCTTATTCATCGTATTTTTTAGTAAATTAACTAACATGTAACAAAAAATAAGTATATGAAAGTAAGATATATTTCAAAAGTGTGGATTCTATTGTGTTATGATATGAGAATAAAGATCTTCAATTTATAAATCTTCAAACTTTTCTTTTAAGGAAAGTATAATCAAATATGGAAGAGAAATATATTTTTCTTTCAAGAAAAGTAAAAACAATTATGATAATACTTTAACTTTCCTTCAAGGTAACATTAAAACTCAAATATGGTAAGAAAATCAAGGCAAACCTCTAACAAATCTCCCCTTTTAACTGGATTTTCTTGGTAAATCTGTCTTCTACACATGCATGATAATCTTCGTTATTCACATAATTTTTCATCACTTTGTTGCTTGTCATGGTTAAAAATAAAGTTTAAAATATATGGGTTAAAAATGGTTTTAAAAATATTTTATTTTTATTTTTAAAAACTGCAGTAATAAGAATGTTAAAAATATGGTTTAAACTTCTTCCACGTATAGTTGGACAAAAATCGTCTTCATCATCAAATTTATTGCAAATTGATTTGAAACCACTTGAACTTGTCTTCAATCTTGTTCAAACATTGGACCATCGGACCATGAGTTCTATACCACTTGTTGGGTTCAAAAGTGATTAGGGCGTCATGTGGAATCTTACAATTGCAAATCATATGACGATAAATTAGATGACACAAAATATACTAAAAGAAACATATTTTATTATATGATATGACCAATTGATCTACTTATTTAAAAAAATAATTTAAAACATAAAAAAACTGTAGAGAAAAAGTTTCTCCATAAACAAAAGTCTCTAAACGAACTACATTGTGGATTCTATATTATTATGCTATGAGAATAGAGATCTTCAATTTATAGATCTCCAAACTTTTATTTTAAGAAAATAATAACCTTATATGGAAGAGAAATATTTTTTCCTTTCAAGAAAAGTAAAAACAATTATGATAATGCTTTAACTTTCATTCAAGATAAAATTAAAACTCAAATATGATTTTAGAAAGAAAAAAAAAAGGCAAAACCCTAAAAACTATAACCATGGTTAAGATGCATTTATAATGCCTATATCTTCGTTTATAGCTATATATATATATATATATATATACGCATTAATTTTGTTAATGATTTGATATGGGAAACTTTTGCAAATAGCCACTATAATAACTTAATTATACTCCATAACTATAGTTTACATATTTACGGGCTAACACTTTCACAATCTTCCTCACATTTCTTCTTCTTCTTCAAATTTCCATTCACCATTAAAATATCTTAAAAGTTAAAAAAATCTCAGGAAAACAAAATAAAACTTACTTGATCTAAAAATAAATTAACCAAAATTTGATTCACACCTACTTTCCCAGCACACCTAAATTTAACTCTTCATTAAGATCTAGATAACCTTGGTGATGGCAATTTTATAATAATAATTTTTTTAAAAAACTCAAAATAACCCCAAAATATAGAAAAAATAAAAGAATAGATTTCTGCTTTTAAAAGTAAGCAGCAACAAATTAAAGAAATGTTACAAAATTTTCAAAGACAACTTCAATTTTAAAAATTTCAAATAAAGTGATTTTTTTTTGGATTTAAGCTTCCACAAAAGACACCTATATCAAGTGAATGTATATATCTAATCATTAACAAAATTAAGGCATATATAAGTAAATGTATATATCTAAGGGGAAATTATGCTTATAAGCAAACATATACTAGGTAATTAATTAATATAGCTATAGTTTGCCTTAATTACAATTTGCGATATACTTTTAGCGATAATTACGCGACTCAGCTTTTTAGTCTTGTATAATTCGCACTTTTGTATAATTCAAAATTTGTATATATAATATAATTTATGTAACTTTGGTTTAATTCAGAATTTGTATAACTGTTTACACTTCTAATGTTTGGAGTTGTATAAATTCGTTATTTTGAGTTGATACAAAAATAACTGAATTCTACAAATGTACCCGCAAATTATACAAACCTGGGAATTATACAAATGTATCCGTGAATAATACAAACCTGCGAATTATACAAATCTGTAAATTATACAAACGAGGCAACTTAATCTATAGCTACAGCCCGTAAATATGCAAACTACAGCTATGGAGCATAATTAAGTTTATTGTAGTGACTATTTGCGAAAGTTTCCCTTTTAAAAATGACTTTAGTTTGGACTTAATTAGAGATTTATAGTTGTAATTTGCATAATTACGAATTATAGCTACATGTTTGGGGGAAGAGAGAGACGAGAGACTATGAGACGGAGGAGAGAAATGAGCAAGATCTAGAAGAGAGAAGAGAGAGGCGAGAAAAGTTGAATACATGTTATAGTTGTTGTATCGGGTGGTATCACAAATATAATTGATACAACTAATTTGTATCAAAATAAATACAATTGTATAAACAAACACTATTGTATTTAGCTACACATTTGGAGGAAAGAGGCAAGTTAGATCGAGAGAAGGTGGAGAGAGGATGAATACATATTGTATTCGTTGTATCACGAATACAATTGATACAAAATGCAAATATAGTTGTATGGATACAATTGATATAAAATACATCTCTCACCTATATTTGATTGAATACAGTTGATACACAATACGTTTGACAGAGAGAATAAATGCATATTGTATTTGTTGTATCAAGTTTAATCACAAATATAATTGACACAATTTATTTGTATCATATATCAAATATAATTATATAAATTGTATTAACGAACACAATTTGTATTGACAAATACAATTGGTAGAATACGGTGTCAAAATACAATTAATACAGAATACATATATAGTTGATACATAAAACAAATATAATTGATATGAAATATAAATATTTAAAACATAATACAAAATACAATTGTCATAGTTATGTAAAATGTTTTTTGGACCACAATTATATATGGAGAGAGAGGAGCGAGAGTGAGAAAGAGATGTGCTTTTATTATTTTTCTCGCTTTTAAGAAAAAACTTATTTTAAAAAAAAATATTTTTCAAAACTTTTAAAATAACGAATATGAGAAAATGAGAAAATTAAAAAATCGTATGCAAAAAATACCAACAGCTGCATAGAAATTGACGTGCTTGCCAACTAAAATATGCCACCGTATATTCGTATTTGTTTGGCACGTTTTAGTAATGGGATAGTCTCATTGATGCGGTCCCCGTCAGGACATTAATATTCATTTTTGGACATTAACTAGATTACATGATAAAATTGGAAAAAACTTGGCCACCATTTATCTTTAATAGTGGATATGAATTATTCAAACATTGTCGATCAGAAATTAAGTTGAGACTATAGGTGTGTTTCGTACGAAAGAAAAATGTTTTTCAATTTTTTCATATTTTATTGGTTTAAATGTTTTGAAAATTTCAAGTTAACTCATTTTTCTCAAATTTTACGAAAAATATCTTTTCTTCAAAAATTAAGAAAAACATATTCCAAAGGACAAGGTTTACTCTATTCTTCAATCTTATCCTACCCATACCTGTTATCGACCCTCCTCATAAAAAAACTAAATTAATATTTTTTTTAAAATTTTAAATATTTTTTACCCCTACCCCAAAACCAATACCCCCTCCATCAAACAAATAAAAAATTAACATTATTTTTGAAAAATATTTCAAATTTCAAGATTTCTTTTAGCTGACCCAATCTTTACCACCCCTACCCTCACAAAAAAACTGTTTTGAAAAATATTTCAATTTTTTTTAAAATTTTATTTTACTCGCTCTATCCCCGCTCAATTTATTTTTTTTAATAAAATTGTTTCTAAAATATATTTCAAATTTTAAAAAAATTCATTTTTTCAACCTCCTGCCACCCTCATCAAACCTTTTTTTTTTCTAAAAAATATGATTTTAAAAAATATTTCAAATGTTAAAACAAATTCACCCCCAAATATTGGAAACATTCTTCTTCTTAATTTCATCCTTCTTTCCACTAGTTCCAGGCCAGATTATTATAACATTTTCCATCGTTGTATTTTAAATTAATCGCGTGAAATATATCACCTCCTTTTAGTTATATTCATGAGTCTCTAGTGAAATAAATTGAACAGATTTGAGGTTTTATTAAGACTTGTTGAGAACTTATCTACGTTCTGAGATCTTGAGAATGGATCAAGGAAATCCTGATGCTCCGCAACTCTCTTTTTCTTATAAATTAACATATTTGACAAAGAAATATTGGATAAAATATTTAATTTGGTTTATACTTAATATGGATAAAAATGGGTAAATTCAATGAATAATATGGGTATTCATAATATCTATAGCCTCATATTATATAGAAAAATACGTACTTCAACTACAAGATTTTTTTCTTGTTCTTTTTCTCCTTTTAGGGTGTGTTTGGTATGAAATACTATATTTTCCCTATTATTGTTGAATTTTTTATTTATTTTTTGAAAAATAAGTGGTCTTTGAATCGAAGTCAAGAAGTCAAAATTTGGGTATCGGGTCAAGGTTGGAGTGGGATCAGAAGTTGGATCCTAAACTCATTTCAGGTGATGATGTTTAAAGAAAGTTTTGAAAAATATTTTTTTAATTTTTTTTATTCTTTCCACCTACTTTAAGTATGAAAGTCATTTTTTTCTTAAATAAGAGGAAAATAAGTTCATTTGAAAAATATTTTTCAAACATTTAAGCCAATCAAATGTGAAAAAAATTAGAAAATATTTAATAATTTAATATGTATATTTTTAGAGATTCCTACACCTTTACATTTATTAAGGAGAGTGCAATTAGTGGATACGATACTCATGAATTACCTACTTACATTTTATCATGGATAATATGATTTAATTGATGTCTTCCTACTCTCTGAAGTGCTGGACTTGGACGGCCAACTGCTCAAGTAGTAAAATTATTTTGAATCGAGAAGGAACAAAAACAAACTAAAACAAGGCACACATACATATATACATTAAAATAGCAACACTTTTACAATGACAGAGGCTACACATGCGTAGCTTTATTTGGACAATACAAGTAGGTAGGTACTATGTACATACATAAAAACATGACATGACATACAGTGGAAAGGATCTAGAAATCGGTACATATTATTTGGTCGAAACGAAATTATATAATCGATTTAATTCCGATGAAAGTATCCTTAATGAAGACAACATGGAAGGTATTGTCTGTTCTTATGGCCAATCGTCTTTGTCCGTAAGCATGGTCTATGCCAATGTCAGTGCAAATGTGCTCTCCATAAGGACAAAACACCAACTTATAAGTGAAACCATCAACTTCTTTAATCTGAAACCATGAGGCCACATTCATAGTATTTCCTGCTTCCCCGTTTGTTGACAAGTGCATTGGTTTATCCTGTCCTGGGAAATCTTCCACTTCCCACACATTGTTCTTACAAATAGTTGGATTGTCAAGATAAAACTCAATGTTAACATCACTCGATTCAATGATTTCTACTTGTTCGGGTGCCTTTGGTTTGAAATACACTGACATACCTCTGTTCATTTCTTGCGGGGACTGCACCACGTGTAACAAAAAAAGTAAAAAAGTAAAAATTAGCTGTTGAACCACTACTATTATATTATTCATACTTCAATTAGATCCATATTTGTCTTGGGAATTCATGCATCACCTGATTAGTTAGCTTGAGGAGTTGAGGTATGTCTTCTAGGGTACATTATGTACTACACTCAATTTTAACTTGTAAGTAGAAAAAAAATATCTCTTTTTTGAAACAATCTTTTTTTTTTTAAAAAAAATGGAAATATATAAATATGAAGTAAAATTTAACTTTAACAGTTTAAACAACTTTTTAAATGAGATGGTCATATAGTTTAACAATCTGGGAGGGACACACGAAGTTAGCGTCTCCATATATTACGGGGCCTCGCAGTACTCCGCCACCTCCGGCTCCTTGTATCACTGACACGACAAAGTACCTGGTGTCTGATCTGAGAATTTCACCATTAATGTCACGCACCACCTGAAACACTGGATTAGGAGTTGTTGTAGCACTAGTGCATGAACACCAAAATGCAAGGAGAAATGAAATTAGCAAAACAACGCTCTTCATTTTCTTTTATTCTAATTTGCATGCTTCATACAAGACCTCTCAATTTATAGACAAGAATTTCGTAATTTATGTCGATATTTATCAACTTTTTTTTATTTGCACAAAATTAAATGAGAGTGACAAGTAGACATTAGAATTAGAATATATATATACTGATAATAGTGTATATTTTAACATATTATAGTAACTAATTTATAGTCCACTTGGGTTCATTAATTAAAAATAGTTAATAAATATTAAGGGGTTGTGTGATTTATGGGATGAATTAGACAAGAATATCCCCATGTTAGCTATCAGGATAACAATTTAGTATAAAATGTGAAATCTCAAAATTAATTAATATTCATAACCAAATACGAAATAAAATAGTTTTAAGTGTTATCATGGAAATATCACCCTTATCCCACCAAGTATTTGATATGGAAAAAATATATTTTCTAATTTTATTGTGTTTGATAGTCAAAATATGGGAAAAAAACAAGTTTTATTTTATAATGATAAAATATGTCTCTATCTCCTGATAAAATTGTAGAAAAAACAAGCTCGATAAAATAAATCAATTCTACCACACCCATGGACCATGGTCCAGTAAATTTCAATGATATATTCTTGGATAAAAGCCACCTCCGCTTAGAGTTTTAATGGTTTATTTGGATGCATTTGATTTTTTTTACAAAATAAATCAAATCTAATACAATCATTTCATTCTTTTAAAGAAAACACAGAAAATGAAAATAAGTGGAGTATAGTTTTCCCCTAATCACACCACCATCAAACCACCCCTCTATGAAAAGAAGTGGAGTATATATGGAGTAGTTGATATTAACATTTGTGGTTGTCCAGGGTGTGTTCGGTATAATAGAAAATAGTTTTAATCAAAAATATTCTTTTGAAAGATGTTTTTTAAGAAAATAAAATTGTGTTCACTAAGTAAATAAAAAATATTACTTTATAAGTAATTTTATATAATCTAGATAATTACTACGAAATGTAATAGTAAAACTGTAGAAGTAAGGATGTGGGATGGTCAGGATGGGGGCTACGAGGAGTGAGAATGAAGGTAAGATATTTGGAGGGGTGGCACTACATTAAAACGATCTTTAGCAAAAAATAATTAAAGACAATAGTTTAATTATTGTTCTATATATGTATTTTAGCGGCGATTAACACTCTTTGAAAATATCCCTAAATTCTATAGCTACATTGGATCCAATGACAAGCTAAGTAACTAATATCAATAAATGTTTTAGCACTTTTTGTTATTTATATATTTATTGCTACTAAAAATTACTCCCTCTGTCCCTAATTACTTGTCCATTTTTCTTTTTTTAGTTGTCCCTAATTACTTGTCCATTTTGACAAATCAAGAAAAGATAAAGTATTTTTACTTATTATACCCTCAATAAATTACTCTGAAAAAGGTAGAACTTCTTGAAAATCTAAAGTTTTTAATTCATTCACTTCATAATTAATAGAGATAAAATGGTAAACTCACTATGTCAATACTTGTTTTCTTAATAGGTGTATCAATTCAAAAGTCGACAAGTAATGAGGGACAGATGAAGTATTTTTAATGTAGTGTGGAGTGAACACAATCATAGGTGTTACTTGTGGAAATTTGTTTTCCCTACTTTCAACGATAAAGTCATTTCTTTTCACTACAAAAGGAACCCCAATTACCAACAAAAAAAATTCGTTGGTAAATTGATCAAATTGGTTGGCAAATTGAGTTACCAACCAAATGCCAACTTATATTAATCTGTTGCTAAAAGGCTCGTCAGTAAATATTACCAACCGATTTTAATTTGTTGGTAAACTTCCCAACCAAAAATCAGTTGGTAAACACCCAAAGATGTTGTTACAAAATTTTAAAACATGGCCCTGAAATTTCCGTTGGTAAATGCACCAACTAATTTTTGGTTAGTATACCGTTAGTACCTTTACTAACGAATTGAAAAGGAGTTAGTAAATTTTTTTCTTCATTATTCGATTCCGTCGGTAATACATTGATAATTATAGTAAATTTTTGTTGGTAATTTACCAATAAATTTTAAATACTTTTATTTTTTTTGGTTTCCCATCCGGTGTCCGGTACCCCACACCGGAGCCCGACTAAATCCGGATTCACGCCGGGAAGTCCCACATTGGGGAGTAAAGCGCTCCCTAACAAAGGCGACTCCATACCCAAGGGGAATCGAACCTGAGACCTCTTGGTTAAGGTTGATGCAGTAATTACCACTCCACCACAACCCTTGTAGGTAATAAATTTTAAATACGTTAGTATGATTATTTGTTTTTCTAATAAATTTACTAATTGATTGTTAGTTTGTTGGTAATATATCATTCAAGGCGACTTCGTACCCATGGGGAATCGAACATGAGACCTCTTGGCTAAGGATGTAAGAATACTTACCACTCCACCACAACCCTTGTTGGTAATAAATTTTAAATACGTTAGTATGATTATTTGTTTTTCTAATAAATTTACTAATTAATTGTTAGTTTGTTGGTAATATAACATTCAAGTTCAATGTAGGTTAGTAATTGATTGACAATATGTTCAAAATATTATTAACTGAATGATTATCCAATAGTAAAATATTTATTAATTTATTGCATTTAAAAATCTAAGAGCACGAATATAAATCCAAAAATACTAATATCAATTTTATAAATCATATTTGAATGAAATAATGCAAAACATATGATAACAAGTTAAATTAATCTCAATATGACACATATCATTATATCAAAAAATTTAATTTGAGCATGTTTACCAAAAATATTGACCAAATCTAAATTTTGGCCAAAATTTAAAAGTTAAAACGCCTAACAGCACAAACTGAAAATGGAAGCCTCAAAACATGAACCAACCATCCTATTAGATATAAAAATGACCTTCCAAAGCTAATCGTGCTGACGAAATTCTTATCAGAGCACGTTTACAAAAAATGTAAAGCAAAGTTAAATTTTGGCCAAAAGTTAAAAGTTAAAAAGCCTAATGGTACAAACTGAATATGAAAACCTCAAAATCCAAATCAACCATCCTATAAGACGAAAAATGACCTTCCAGAGCTAACCGCACTGACGAATTCAAATTTGAACATGTTTCCCAAAAAATTGACCTAGTTCAAATTTTAGCCAAAAGTTAAAAGTTAAAATGCTTAATGACACAAACTGAAAATAAAAGTCTCAAAATTCGAACCAACCATCCTATGAGACCAAAACTGAACTTATATGGCTAACCACAGTGACAAAATTTCAATTCGAGCACGATTATCAAAAATATTGACTATAGTGAAAATTTGGCCAAAAGTTAAAACTTAAAATACCTAATGGCACAAACTAAAAATGGAAGCCTCAAAACCCGAACCCTCTATCTTATTACATAAAAAATGACCTTTCGCATCTAACTGCACTGACGAAATTCTCATCTGAGCACGTTTATCAAATATATTGACCAAAGTTAAATTTTGGCCAAAATTTATAAGTTAAAACACCTAACGGCACACACTAAAAATGAAAGCCTCAAAACCCGAACCAGCCATCCTATTAGATAAAAAATGACCTTTGGAGTTAATTACACCGACGAAATTCTCATCTGAGCACGTTCACAAAAATATCGACCAAAGTCAAAATTTGGCCAAAACATAAGATTTAAAACACCTAACGGCACAAACAAAAAACGGAAGCCTCAAAACTTGAACCAACCTTCCTATTAGATAAAAAATGACCCTTCGAAGCTAATGACACTGACAGAGTTCAAATTTGAGTACATTTACCAAAAATATTGACCAAAGTCACGCTTTGGCTAAAATTTAAAAGTTAAAACGCCTAATGACACAAACTAAATATGAAAGCCTCAACACTAGACGATGATTAACCAAAAGGTTTAACTTCAATTGATAAATTAACCAACTATTCAAATATAAGTTAGTAATTAATAATTTACCAATAAATTTTATCACAATTGATAATAGTTACTATTCAACTAAACATTCATACGTAATATTACCAACTAATAATTAATATGTTGGTAAATTTTACCAATGAATTAATGATCGGTTGGTATATTACCAACTATTTTAATGATGTTAGTAATTTACTAACTACAATCTTTATTCGTCGGCAAAGTTTTCAACTAATTGGATATTGGTTGGCAAGTTTACCAACAAATTACATTTCGTTACTAATTTACCAACACATTTATATTTGGTTGGTAAATTTAGCAACACAATCTTGCCATTGGTAAAGTTTTGGTTAGTAATTCATTGGTAATATGTTAATAAATTATATAAACAATTTTTTGTCATATTTACCAACCGATATATACTTCGTTGGTAATATTACCAACAAAAGGTGTGCGTTAGTAATATTTTAGTTGGTAATCAATTGATAAAATGTTGCTAAATTTGGCGCCATATTTACCAACTAAAATACTTAGTTAGTAAGATTTTGGTTGGTAATCTATGAGAATTTCGTTGTTAAGTTTTAAAATATAATTCAGTTAGAAATATGTTGGTAATTTGTTAGTAGAATACTAACCAACTTAAGTTGTTAGCAAAATCTGTTGGCAATTTAGGGTTTTATTGTAGTGTTTCATTTTAAAGAGATTTATTTTTTTAGAGAAAATATTTTCTAAGAATGCCAAAATCTATATATCAATGTATAGGTGTAAAATGCAAATTATAAGTTGTGAAATTATAAGTTAAGAGTAATCAATTTATAATTTTTTGACTGATTTAACCGTGTAAGTAATTTTTTGTTTTAATTCATTTTATTATAAGCAGTGAAGTAGTACACAAAAAGTAATTACATTGTAACTACTCAATAAAAAGGAACAGTAGGCCATAATTACTTTGTTGTTATCAAATGTGTGGTTATATAATTCAAAATTTATTTTAGTATAAATGTGGTGTCTCGAGATTTATTAATATCCATAGTAAAACACAAAATAAAATAATTTTATATTTTACCATATAATTATTATTTTTCTCCCACCAACCAAACAATATAACTAAGAGTGTATTTGATATGAAAAAAATATATTTTTTAATTTGTTTTATTGGTCAAAATATAGAAAACAAGTTTTTTTTTTTTTAAAAAAAAGAAAATGAAAAAAAATGACAACCCTAATAAATTTGTAAAAAAAACAAGCTCCATAAAGGAACCATTTGTAACGGCGCACCGCTAGTGATATTGTCCGCTCTGGGCCTAGGTGGACGGCTTTTAAAACGCATCACTAGTTGGTAAGGTCCGCTTACTTATATAATACCCAACATCTATCTTGTGTTTTGCAAATGTGGAACTTCTTATCTTAAGATAGGGTGTCACGTACACCCCTTCTATAAACTCAGTGTCCTCGCTGAAGTTTGCTCCACCACATGGGATGTCATGATCTGAGTCTACACCCTGGATGTGGTCGGCACTCAAGAATCGTTGTTGGTCCCCAAGCGAACCGTCATCCTGGCTGACTACAAGCGGAAGACTAATTCAAGCATACAAAAGCTTAAAAACTGGAAAAAAAAATCATGAAACTCAAATACAAAGCTTTAACTCAAATGATTTACTCTGAATATAAATAGAATATTCAACTAGCCAACAATAGGCAACTCAAGTCTTTAAAACATTTAATAAGATAAATGAAACAAACTTCTCAAACTCTACTATCTATCTATGAAGCCTCCACTGTTACAGAAGAATATCGGGACAAGACCCACGACATCTCAAACTACTAGCTGCAAAATAAAAGTGAAGTCCTCCGGAATATAAGAAGGCTCACCAAAGCTGACTGGAATATCCCATGACCTCAACGGAGCCCCTATTGATGATCCTGAATACCTGTATCTGCATCATGAAACGGTGCAGACCAAACGGTTCAGTACATGACAATTAATGTATGAGCATGTAAGAGAAATTCTAAAATATAAACATAAGCTTGAACTTGAAAAAAAATAAACATATTTACCTCTTCTCAACTTACTCAACTAAACTCAACTCGAGAATAAGATATTCAACTCAAAGATATGATACTCAACTCAAGATAAAGCAACAATAAAAGATACAATATATGGAAAGCTTTTAAAACAATAGATAGCAACTCAATATATTGAAGAATACAATAATAACTCAGTTTGTATATAACAATACAATATAACTCTGTGTTTATAAGAATAAAAAAATATCTCTGTGGAAGTTTCTCTAACCGACAACCATCACTATGAGCTATGTGATGATACAACGTCTCGTCCACACTGCCAAAACTGTCCTATACTTTGCCAGGGTATAAAACCTACTACTAAGTGGATCCACTAGTCTATGCTAAAAAGCATTAAGGAATCATCTAAAAAGTTATGACCATTTTAGTAACCCGATATGGTGCTGTTACGAATTAGCCGACGAAAAAATATTTAAAAAGCTCGTTTTTGTCTTGTAAGTCCAAGAAAATTCGAAACAAATTTTTTGACTAATCAAATGCTTAAAACAATCAGATTTTCATTTTTTAATCCATCATTCTCTTCTCTCTCTAACCCTAGGGCAAAATCCTAAGGAAAAATCAAAGTAGAAGACTTCATTCAAGATTCTTTCAATCTTTTTCAAGATTCTTCTTCAAGATAAATCTTTCTCCAAGAATTTCATTCTTTTCAACTCAAATTAATCAGTTTAGACCCTTAATTGGGTGAAATTCACATTTAGAATAAGTGGGGGTAAGAAAAAGACTAAAATACCTCTCATATTTTCGGGTGACTTTCCTTAATTGGACTGCCTGAATTCAAAAGTGCATATCTCACTCATCCGAGCTCTAAACTTAAAAAATTCGGTGGAATTGGAAAGATAATTCAAAGACCTTTCATTTGATATCTTATGGGCCACGTAACTCATCATTTGCTAAAAGTTATGGTCGTTTGAAGTTGACCCAAAACTTAAAGGAACCTAGGAATGACTTGAATGAATTTTCTTTAATTCTTTTTGGAACTCAAGGTGCTATATCTAGTGACCTTAACACTTAGAAATTTTTTAAATTCCTTGGTAAAAACTTACTCACTACGAAGGATGGTTCAAGTCTTAGCCCAAATTTTTTTGGGGTAGTACGTGGGATTTGCCTAGACTCAGCACTGAAGTTTGTTCCCCCTTAGCTATATTTTCCTACAATTAATTAAACTCTGGCTCACACCGACAAGGCTGACACAAGAGTAGCTCTGATACCATTTGTAACAGCCTATCCCGCTAGTGATATTGTCTGCTTTGGGCCTAGACCCGCACAACTTTAAAACGTGTCACTAGTTAGTTGGTAAAAACATGCTTACTTATATACCCAACATCTCTCATGTGTTTAATCGATGTGTGAGACTTCCTATTTTAAGATAGGTGTCACATCAATTTAGTACTTAGAGTATTTTTGGACTGCCTTATTGATTTTGACTTATAAGCCAAAAGTCACAAGTAAAAAATCGAACTTATGATGACTTCTGGCCTATTTTTACTTTTTTAGATTAAAAATAAGTGATTATAAGTACTTTTTGAAAATGTTTAAAAGATATTTTAACTTAAAAAATACATTAAAATAAACCAATTCAAACAAGGCCTAAATGGTCCAGTAAATTCGATGGTATCTTGGATAAGTGATCTCTTCTACCACTTAGGAGTCGTTTGGTTTGAATTCATGTTATGATAGGATAAATTATGATAGATAAGTTATGCTAAGATTATATTTTATGGAGTGTTTGATTTGTTGTATTCAAAGTAATAAATTTTAAAAGCAATTTCTTTATTTACAAAAATACCCTTAATAAATGTGAATTTTTTAAACACAGGATAAGATATCCCTGGATTACTATACCACCCAAGGAGAGTGATAACTTATCCCCGGTACTAATTAGTAATTTCGGGATAAATTATTCCAAACTTACCAACCAAATAACAAATTAAGTGACGGTATAATTTAATCCCAAAACTATTTGATGTTATCCTTCACACCAAACTACCCCTTAAAGTTTTAATGATTTACTTTAATCCATTTGATTTTTCCGCAAAATAAATCAAATCCAACACCCATTAATCTTTTTTCACAAAAAAATCAGCCCCATGTCACGACTCACACCGTCGTGATGGGCACCCACACTAACCCTCCAGTGGGACAACCATTACTACAACACAACTAACAACTTAACTAAAAACTAAGGCATTTAAAGATACGAAAGCAGCTTTAAATGACAATAAAAATGGAGTCCCCATAAACTCCAAAAGTTTAAACAATTAACTAACTAAACTAATGCGAAAATTCAACCCCTAGAACCTGAAAGTCATTATACCAAAACTCTATGAACGACAAGTCTAAGAATAAGGGGTACAATCCCGAAACTAAATAAACACCTTTAACAAATAGTCTGAGTCCGAAGAGAGTGGACTTAAACAAGAGAGATCCATGGCAGTCTGAAAGAACTGGCTCACCCTTGAATCCTATTACTCTCAATAGTCACCTAGCTGAGGTCTATCAATAGCCGCTTGAAGATGCCCTGTACTCAACAAAGAACAAGCAAGTGCAGTATCAGTATACAATCACGGATTACTGGTAGAATCACACGACTATCCCAATAAGTGAAACACATGCAAGTAACTACAACATTATAAAATAGGCATATACCAAACATATACAATATTAGTCATTTTTTCAGGATCAATGTAGCATTCCACATTCTCAATAATACACATTGGTTATCATTTTAGAACAACATACATTATTCCGATATCAATCATCATTAGATATAAATGTAATCGTCACATGTATATACACAACACAATTTAATGGTCCTCTTACGAAAATCAATTCAATGGTCCTTTCATGGAAACCAAACCCAAACTGTTAGTGTACAGATTCGTGGTACCCGATCCAATGTTTATGCTAGAACGTGGCAACAGATCATATATTTATGTCGGAACGTGGTAACCGATCTTATATTTATGCTGGAAGTGCCAACCGATCCAAGTTAGTGTGCTGAAACGTAACACTCGATCCATTCAACAAACCACAATCATAATCACAATCACAATGTATATTCTCACAATCATACAACAAGAGGTGATTCATGGCATATAATTATTCAATTATCCTCATTTACGATTATAGTGATCAATAATGCAACATTCACATACATACATGCATTATAATCAACAATTACAAACATATATCACTAACATGAAATCACAATCATCACCTACCTCGAATTCAAGCTTGAATCTCTTAGGCACTTGAATCTTTCCTTTTCGAATTCTTTTCGCTTGTTTTAGGTCTATAAACAATAAATATATGCAAGGATCAATAATCAAAGGTCTAATTATCCAAATTATAACAAATCCAATAACATCAACCCTATGTCAAACCCTTGATCCCCATACCCAGATTAGAGCTGTTTCTACCATAATTCCCTGATCAACACCTTTCCTCATCAATAATTACCAATGAATTTACATTATACGGATCAAAACATGGATTTGGGGAGTAAAAACCTTACATTTAGCCTCAAGAATGGTGGAAAACTGTGAAGAAAGCACATGGGGTCTTCTCCTAGCTCTCAGAGTCGAAACTTGCAGAATAAAACAATTTTGGGGTTTATTTCTGACTTAAATCCCGACTGTCCTGCTATGGCGGCCCCCAACCTGCCATGGCGGGAATAATCCCACCATAGCGGCTTACACAGAAATAGAATGTCGAATTAAGAGTTCCAAACCCCCATTTCACAACACACCTTCATCCCACGACACTCAGAAAACACCCGTTCACGCTAAGATCAATTTCGGGTGTTCTACTCACCGGAATTCAATTTCGTAAAGTCGTACCAGTTCCTTAACATCTTAGGTATCCACTCACGCAATCAATTTCATTATTACACTTCCCATTCACTACCAGATTTTCCTAGATTCACCTGACTCCAATTTCATTTAAATCTGGACTAGGCTAGGAAATTTCAAGTTACTACTCAAAAGTTTTTCTTGTCCAATTCTTTCCCCATTGACTTTTCCCTAACGATAGAAATCAGCCGTTACAATAGATACCAATTTATCCATCACTCGTCCTCGAGTGATCAACTAGGAAAGACTGGTTAAAGAAAAAGTAGAGTAGTAACTGAATCGTTGAATCACTGGGGATACTTGTCCCGCATACTTTTTCTGTCGACTCTGGGATGCTAGAAGCTTAGCTTGGATACTTCTCACCTTGTCCTGAGCATCCTTCACCAAATCAACTCCCAAAGGTTTTACATCTTCATCCCCAAACCACCCTATGAGTGATGTACACATCCTCCCATACAATGTCTCAATGAAGTCATCACAATACTCGAGTGATAATTATTATTATATGTAAACTTAACTACAACAAAAGCTATTCTCAATAACCACTAAAGTTGATTGTACTCACGTCTGTCACATGTTATCAATGACCTTGACACAATCATTAGGACTAATCCTTTCTTACATAAGCATGATAAAATTCTAAATCAATACTCGTTATAGTTAGAGGTGGACCTGAACCAACCAACACACACTCATAATACTCAACCAATCATAATTCTTATAACCACCTCCTTCTTATAACATAAATTTCCATGATCTTAAGTTACAAAATTTGATCTTTAGACATCAGATACTCATCGAGGGATATGTCTAAGCATACAACCCTCTAACCATACTATCCAATGCTAGATTTAGCAATTATGATTGTAAATTACCCTTAAGAACAGTAGAATTGGACCCAATAATCCCCACATTTATCTACACACAATCAATACATGACATCAACGACTAGACGAATATTAAGATTGTCGGACAACCATGATCACACTGGGTACCTCTTTTATGAATTCTCATAAGCAAGTGGTACATGTCGAACCACTAAAATACTTTAACAACTCTAAGACAATACCAATTATGTCATTTGAAATAATCAAATCTTCCCACTCAACCAAGAGAACATCGCAGGATTTGGTACTCCTGATCCAACACTAGGGATCCACCCACAAAAGTTAAAACACACTAGAGCATAGCTAGTGAATTATACTCACAATAATAACAACCATCATAAACACTCCGACCATTTACCTTATTATAAACCAACATTTTTAAAAATGAAACCTTTCTTAGGTACTTAACAATCAATAGTAGTAAACTTACGACTCAACCCAGGTGCAAGTCCTTTTAAATGCTCAATGCCGGATACAATTGATAATTTCTCACCTTGCCAATTCATACCTTGACAAAATACATCACCACGAATGTAGACTTACAATAAAAAATCCGAATTATAATTTCCACCGTATAACACAATCCCTTTCTATATCAACATTAACTTGTGCCTTGAAGTTTTTTATGAATTCATGAATCTCTGTTTATTATTTATTGCAATTCCATCGATCTTACAATATGTTTCACTAAAATTTCAATCATACTCATTACTAAGCTAAAAAATAAGAACCAAGCACTTATAGTCACACTCAAGCTAATGTATGTACACTCCTTTCTCAAGTCTTTTTCAATAGTTGCCAACCAATATTATTATATAGCTGCATTCCATCACAATTCTTGTTACCCTTATGCTCAGTCAGCCCTCACTATTACCACAAAGTCAAACTTTTCATCAACACACACCTCTAACTCAAGTATACCCATCAAATTCAAAGGACTAACCTAATTTTTATGCGTACTTTGTTATTAAAATACTTCAATTGCCTTCACCCAAGTATTCTCAATGGGACTTTCTTTATCCATAAGCTTGTAATCCCGGTATTAATCCACCCCTTTATGGCTTAAGCTAAAATCAACAGGCCTCATACTACCATCTTTCTTCTTAACAAACTAGACAGGAACACCCCATGGGAAAGCACTAGGAGGGATGAAACCTTAATCAAGAAGCTCCTGGATTTGAGCTTTAGGCTCTCTCAATTCTGACACCACAGGAATAGACTTAATAGAGTGGGATTCGACCTCAATATCCTGAATATGAGCTAATCACGCCAAACAATCTCGCCCCACCAATTTCCTACCCCGCACGATAGATATGACCTTAGCTGACTTAAGCTTGTACCCCCATCCCACTCTAACCTTTCCCTAACCGAGATCTCTAGAGTTACCGACTTAGCATTACTATTAAGAACAACATAATAGGGGGATAACCAAGTCATTCCTAAGATTATATTCAGTCAGTTATATCCCGCATAACCAAATCAATCCAAATCTGAAAATCTATAAACACAACAGGAAAACACAATATACATGAGTGACTATGACTGACTCTTCAATTGGGGTAAAAATATGGATGGGGGCATTAAGTACATCACAAACCGCATCAAATCACAAGGCAAACTGAACTAACACATATGAACAAGTAGAACTCCGATTCAAACAAACAATAGCTATCCGATCACAGATAAGAATAGTATATGTGATCATTGCATCTGACGTCTTAACCTCAATTTTGCCCGAAAAGGCATAAAATATTAAGCCATATCATCTTGACGGGCAACCTCCTTGCCTAGATGCACTACTCCTCTACCCACATTACCATTTTCTCGGCCTCAATGGCCTCGCTGATTTCCTCCTCATATGCCCAGGTTCTCCACAATTGTAACACGTAATAACTTATCCAAGTAAACCTCATTGTTATTGGAGCAGTCGTATCCTTACCTCTTCTTGATATACAAACAATCCATGAAATAATAGTAGAAGTTTGAACCTCAAATGACATAACTTAATTTCGTCATTCGCTAAACATCCCATACATGTTATGACAACAATACTAAATGCATTTTTCAAAGTAATGGTGTTCATTATCTAATCGCCATTACCAAAACTTCTTGAATGTTGTCACCTATAAACTTGAATCTGCAAATCTGACCTTAATCCCTTCACAAGTGACAATAGTAGCTAGTGAGCCCCACGAAACTCTTAATTTCAGTCATAGAACTAAGTCGGACCCAATTCCTGACTGCTTCAATCTCTTGTAGATCTACCATTACCCCTTCCCTTGAACTACATGCCCCAAAAAGGTAACCGAAGTCAACCAAAATTCCCACTTAGAAAATTTTGCACACCCCTTTTGTTTTTGTAATCACATGGATATGAGTTTTTCTACTGTTTTTGACAATATTCGTTTTATTACAAGGTTTTATAGTCTATCCTCGATTACTGAACACTGATTGGATTGCAGTGGTTAGTTCAAATTCTATTCGAGTTCTATAAGGAGACTTGGGAAAAACAAATAAGACAAGGTTGAGGTTCTGTCTCGCCCTGTCCCGCTCTGGCGGGGAATTTCCACTCTAGCGGTCTCGCGCTGGCAAAAAAATCCCTCCCCAGCGGCTTAGACGGAAACAGTACCCAGGCAATAAATTTTTTTGGGGTTTTTCTCTTTTCTAAATCTTTCAACGATTTTCAGCTTTACTAAGAAATATAGGATAATCCTTTGAACTAGGATAATTATTGTCTACCCCGAGTCAATTCAACAATACACAATCCAACTCATTTTTATTAATTCAATACCATAACCCACACATTCCCATAATACACCCAGACACTCACACGGTTATTACTCAAGCGCAAGACACGTCCAAATCTTTCTTATGAATCACCTCGTATATTATCTAGACCCTTGTATCGAACTTAGTCGTGACCTTCTTTTCATAACAAGTTTCACGATACTTAGCAGTTACAACTTGCGTAGTTTCAATTAATTCAGCCAGCATATTGCACATATCAAAATTCAGACCAACATTTATTGTGAATATGATCATATCATCACATCCAAGCAAATACAACTTTCACATTTACAATTAATTTAGGCAACAAGGAACACGTGTTCACAGTTTTCAAGTTACAATTCACAGACAAGCTCGATATCTAAATTAGTTTGTTCCATAGATAACCATTACCGGTCTCCCATTACAAGAGCAAAATGTAAATCGATGCACCCTACAACTGGTCAAAAGATTATTTATCTAAGGCAGTGAATACTTGTTCTGAATGGTGACCCTATTCAACTGTCGATAGTCTATACACATTCTCTTTTACTAGTGACGGTGTTACCACTATTTTTTCCCTAATTTGGACCATAGAGTGAAGCAGAAAAAATATCAATTTGTATCACCCAAATACTAATTGGATTCAAGTCATAGCACGAATGAGTAGAAAAAAGTGAGTTTTTGTAAAGTCCTATAGCATTTCGAAGAAAAGTACAGACGTCTTCGTACCGTTCCGCAAAACTCTACTAGACTCATTTTGGTACAATGAAATCAACAAACCTAGGGCTTTGATACCAACTTTGTCACGACCCAGACCGTTGTGATTGGCACCCACACTAACCCTCTGGTGGGAGAACCATAACTACAACCCAACTGACAACTTAACTAAAAATTAAGACATTTAAAGATACGAAAGCAGGTTTAAATAAAAATAAAAATGGAGTCCCCATAAACTCCAAAGGTGTAAACAATTAACTAACCAAACTAATGCAGAAATTCAACCCCTAAAACCTGAAAGTCATTATACTGAAACTCTACGAACGACAAGTCTAAGAACAAGGGGTTGTTGACACGCAATTTTGACCGACCTTTAACCCTTTTTGGGGATGCTATACGATTAAATACGTATTTTTAAAATATATTTCGAGTTTAAAATTTCAATCAATTTTGTCTACATGATTTTAAAAATTATTGTAATTATCATTAAATTATTTTATTAAATTATATTTATCGATAGTTAAAGTTGAAATAATCACTTTGCTTAAATATTCTAAAATATTAGATGTTTTTAATAATGTGTGAAAAATATTTTAATATGTACTCCCTCCGTTCCATTTTATGTGGCAACATTTGACCGGGCAGGGAGTTTAAGAAATAAATGAAGACTTTGAAATATTTACCAAATTGCCCTTTAAAAAGTAGACTCATTTTTCTCTCTCCTCATAAATGTATTGGAGTATTATTTTAAGATTAAGTGGGACCAACAAGGGTAAAAAAGGAATTGTACCTTTAAATACTTACCATATAAGAAAATGTGACATTCTTTTTGGAACTGACCAAAAAGGAAATGTTGTCACATAAAATGAGACGGAGGGAGTAGTATTTTATTAATCGAATAGCATTTCCTTATTCTTCCCCTAAATTATTTAAATTATAGCCCATTCTACTCTAATTTATCTCAATTCTAGCACTTTTTCTATTCTATTTCGATTTTAGACTCTAATTTCAATTTAGTTGCAATTTTAGCCATTTTGCTCATTACAAGTACAACCAATTTCAGATTTTCAATCCAACTCATCCCTTTAAATTTTGACCATCCATCTCACTCCAATTTAATCCCAATCATTCATCGTATTTAAATCAATGGACCAGATGAAATCATCCTTCTTTCCTATTTTAACACTAAAAGAACCTCAAACCCTAAAATCTCATTCATCCTCTTCTCCTCTCTCTCCAAGCAGTCGTCGCCCACTTCTCAAGCGAGATCGACGGAGTAGCCAGCGCCATCGGCGAGTGACCAGGCGAGAGAAGCAGCAACAACAGTGAGCTCCATCGCTGGCAACAGCTCCACCAACGAGGGCAGCGCCGGCCAACAGCTGGCGAGCAGCCAGGCGACCTCACCCTCCTCCTTCTTCCGCTCTCCTCTCTGGTGAAATGGTTACGGAGCAGTGAGCAGCCCCAAACAGAGATGGTGAACCACCGGAATTAGCAACGACAACTCCGGCCAGCAACTTAGCAACAACAACGAGATTCCTGCTCTTCCTCTCTTCTCCTTTTCTCCTTCTTCTGGCGAAGGCAGCACCAGCCAGCGAGGAGAGCAACAGCAGCTCTAGGCGAGAATTTCGGTCAGTAGCTATTGCACTGCTGGACAGGGCATGTTTGGAGGAAAAGCTTTGAGTTTTGATTTGTTAAGAAAGATGGATCTTATCAAATCCATCCAGGTTTTCTCTCTTGTTCGATTTATTATCTAGTTATTTAGCTTTGATTATAGAGTTCTTAAATTTGATTTACATGCCTGCTCTATGTTAAAGTTGATAAATGCTACAAATTTCATCTTGAGCATGCTTACTAGTTTGTGTTTCTCTAATCATATGAACAATACCGCCATTAGAGTTGCTGAGTTTGATTTAATTTAGCTTGAAAGTGTTGAAATCTTGTTCAAACCTTTCCCTGCTTATGTTACGGATGCTATTTTGTTCATTTTACTCGATTTTAGCTTATAGCATGATAAGTCTAAATTGGTATTAATTCATTGATTGCCGATTTGATTAAGAGAAATTGTCTTTAATCAAGTGTGCATATTTTATGTGGTTAATTGATTCCTTGTAGGCCATATATAATTCTTGTCTTATTTCTTACCTGATTGATAATTATGGTAAAAATATTATCGTTTGAATTATGCTTTTTCCTTTAATATGATCATTTTGATTTTGCATGTTGTGGAGTAATTTATGCTAAGTTGATTTTTATTTGCAGATTTTTGACTCTTGGAAAGGTAAATTTGGCTCTTTTTTTTATTGATGTTAATTGATTGTAATTGTCATAATTAAGGTTGAATTGATTATTACTTGTTATATTTAGTAAAATTTCGGTGGAAAAAACTGTTACTGATTTGGTTTTTCTTTGATATAATAAAAAATATATTTAATTGATCCTAAATTATTTCTTTCCTTATATTATATGCCCTCTTTTCCACTATATAAACTCACTTTTTACACATGATCTCGACACTTTTAACACGAACATGCTTTAACTATAGTAAAAAATACTATTTGCTCTCTAAGAAATAATTTTTGGTGAATCCTAAGGAGTACTTATCCACTTTGTTTTGCTGTGTACGAGTCTACGTGAATTAAGTTTGTCTGCATTGCTGATAACTATAATCTGCATAATCAGTTAGTTCTACTTCATTAGTTTATCTTCATCTTTGCATATGTTATTTTGAATATTATGTATGAATAAATAAAAGGGAGGCATCCGGGTTAGTTCTCTTCACCTCTTTCTTTTATGTGATATATTTTGTGTGGTTTGTTTAAATGGTTGGGTCTACATGTATGTGAATAATACTTTATTATGCATATTTTCTTTTACATGTATCTGGTTGGATGTCTCTTTTGCTTTAGCAGGGTTTGAACTTAAAGGTTCAAGACATGAATAGTCGCCATGGGAGGGAAATGGACGAATTGATTTAATTTATGTTTTGTATATTATTTAATCTCTATTATTGTTTTGTAATAATTTGTAAACTCTAACTCTATGTATGTGATATAACTTGGGGATCGTTTTAAGGGGAGGATTTACGTGCTACTTGTTTATATTATTGTTAGAAAGTATGCTTGTAGGATTATAATTGTTTGATTATTCATGCTAAATTTTCTTCACTTAAAATCCGGCTCAAGGTAATTTTTTTTTTAAAAAAAATTCTACATGCTCTTAATCACTTTTTGGCTAAATACCCTAAAATTAATCATGTGTTTAATCAGTTTATTGTCTATTGTAGTTTGTTTATTCACTCCGTATGATCACCTTTTAATTATGACAAATAAAATAGTGTATGCTTACCACCGTATTTTGTTATAAATAGCCAATTGTCCTTCCTCTAAAATATAAGGGATGTAAAATTAAATAAGTGCCTAGTTACTACTATGCTTCATCTTGGAAAATTACTTTAAACATCTTGCCTATTGGATTTCACTTCCAAGATATTACTTGATGTAGTAGTTGCATGTTGTATATTATCTAGGTATCATGGCTATTGGTATAAAATTCATGTTGATAAAAAGTGTGAAGATTCGGTTAAGTTCCTTGTTAATTCACTCTTTAATATGGATAATTGCTAACTTTTGCATGTCTTAATCTAGCTTAATTAATCAGATGTCAACAGTTGTAATATCGCCTCAGTTAAATTAATCCTATTAACTGTTTTGCTAATAAATTAGTTTATAATAAATGTTTCATGTTATAACATAGATATCATGCTTGTAGTGTCCGTAATAATGTTTCCAATAATCAAGTCGGTACTTGACTTGTCTACATTTTTTTAAGCATTAATCTGAATGTTGATCACTAGTTAAAACGAATTAAATAAATAATAAGATCGCTGGTAGATAGTTAATTGTTATTCAAAGAGTAGATATCATGTCTAGGATTTGACTATTAAAATTAATGTTAATTAGTTTAAACAGATCTACCATGTAATTTGATCTACATAATAAACCAGATTTTAATACTTTTGGTATAATAATGAGTTTATAAAAATTTAGTTATTAATTGTAGCACGTTAATGGTAAGTCTGACCGATTAGTTTGATAACTTTGGGGTGCTAATCATTTAGTAATTTTAATAAACCTTGTCTGTAGCCATTTTCTGCCCCCACTGTTGGCTTGTGACATTCCTATTTCTTCTACTTAAAATAAAGTTATTAAATCTACTCCTGCATGTTTTTTTTTAATTCTAAAATCTGCTCTGATAAAATCATGCTCGAAATAATTAACTGTTGCATCTACTAAACTGCTACCCCTTAAATTAAACATTCTGCATTAATAACTAGATCTGATACTGCCCAAAAAAAAAATAGTTTTCGACATTTGCGATCGCTTTTCTGCTATATTAATGAAATCTGCATTCTGTCATAACTTTCTGTCCCATTAATGTTAACCAGTATTTTGTTATAATGCCCGACTGTATACTTGTTTATATGCACACACTTAGCATGCATTCTTTTCACCTTATCTTGTTTTGTCAGCATGTATATTAAAATTTAGAGGCCAATATGAGACCCTATGTGCTAAATGTTCGTCCAAATTGTTTGACTTGGTGTCTAGGTGGGCCTATTAAGAGTTTATTTCAGTCTAAACCCTTCCTAATAGTAGTTCAATGCCTCTTGGACCTTAAGCGGGGACGTTAGGCACCTTTTAGAGACGAAAAACATGCGGTGGTGGGGTAGGGGTAGTTTAGGCCCTACGGATATGATGACACCGACTCGGTCTTAATGACAAACCTTGGTTTTATCTGTCCCTACGAGAAGCCGACCGAAATAAAGAAAGTCAAGTGCTGATCCCTAAAGTCCTTCAGAGTTTCCCTTTCCTTTTGTCCCTTTACTTGTTTATAATTATAATTATTTGGGGTAGTTTAATAAAATAAGAAATGAAATGCTTTTGCCTATTTACTTGTGCAATTTCTGTCCCCTCGCTCATCTCTTTACTAATTGTGTAATATGTATTTGTAATTATATTATCACTTAGTCTTGCATGCTTAACTAAATTAAAATAATTTAAGTGATCTTAATTGTTTAATATTAGTTATCACCTAGCAAGAATGTTTAAATAACCAATAAATGAAATGACCTTAATTGCTACTTGTAACCCTCACATATTGCATGAGATACAACCGGGACCCACATTTGTGGACCTCGAGGGATGTCTAACACCTTCCCCTCGAGATAACTTGAACCCTTACCCGATCTCTGGTTCGTTAAATTTAGTTAGAATTAGCTAGGTCCTAACGCGCCTTAATTCATTAGATTGCTACTTTTCAATCACCCAAAGCCCAAAAGAGTTGTTACGTCGTGCACCAAAATCCGATTTTGAGAAAAAATGAGGCGCGACAGGGGTACAACCCCGAAACTAAACAAACACCTTTAACAAATAGTCTAAGTCCGAAGAGAGCAAACTTAAACAAGAAAGATCCATGTCAACCTGAAAGAATGGGCTCACCCTTGAATCCGGTCACGCTCAATAGTCACCTGGCTGAGGTTTATCAATAGCCGCCTGAAGATGCCCTGTAGTCAACAAAGAACAAGCAAGTGCAGTATCAGTACACAACCACAGTGTACTGGTAGGATCAAATGGCTATCCTAATAAGTGAAACGCATGCAAGTAACTACAACATTATAAAACAGGAATATACCAAACATATACAATATTAGTCATCTTTCCAGGATCAATGTAGCATTCCACATTCTCAACAATACACATTGGTTAATATTTTAGAGCAACATACAGTCGTCCAGTATTAATCATCATTAGATATGAACGTAATCATCACACGTATATACACAACACAATTCAATAGTCCTCTCACGGAACCTAATTTAATGGTCCTCGCATGGAACCCAAACTCAAACTGTAAGTGTACTAATTCGTGGTACCCAATCTAATATTTATACCGAAATGTGGAAATCGATCCCATATTTATGTCGAAACATGGAAACCAATCCCATATTTTTGCCGGAACGTAGCAACTGATCCAAGTTAGTCCATTCAACAAACCACAATCACAATGTATATTCTCACAATCATACAACAAGAGGTGATTCATGGCATATAATTATTGAATTATCCTCATTTACAATTAGGATGATCAATAATGCAACATTCACATACATACATGCATTATAATCAGCAATTACAAACATTTATCACACCAATATGAAATTACAACCATCACCTACCTCGAATCCAAGCTTGAATCCCCTAGGAACTTGAATTTTCCCATTTCGAATTCTTTTCGCTTGTTCTAGGTCTACAAGCAATTAATAGATGCAATGATCAACAATCAAAGGTCTAGTTATCCGAATTATAACAAACCCAATAACATCAACCCTAGGTCAAACCCTTGATCCCCATACCCAGATTAGGGCTTTTTCCACCATACCTCGATCAAAACCCTCCCCCATCGATAATTACCCATGAATTTACATTATACGGATCGAAACATGGATTCGGGGAGTAAAAACCTTACCTTTAGCCAAAAGAATGGTGGAAAATTATTAAGAAAGCACTTGGGGTCGTCTCATAGCTCTCAAAGTCAAAACTTACATAATAAAATGATTTTGGGGTTTATTTCTAACTTAAATCGCGATTGTCCCGCTATGGCGCCCCCCAGTCTGCCCTCGCGGCCCTGCCCTAGCGGGAATAATCCCGCCACAGTGGCTTGCACGAAAACAGAATGTCAAATTAAGAGCTCCAAACCCCCATTTCACAACACACCTTCATCCCACGACACTCAGAAAACACCCATTCACGGTAAGATCAATTTCAGGAGTTCTACTCGCTCGAATTCAATTTCATAAAGTCGTACAGGTTCCTAACATCTTAGTTATCCATTCATGCAATCAATTTTATTATTACACTTCTCATTCACTACCAGATTTCCCTAGACTCGCCTGACTCTGATTTCGTCCAAATTGGGATTAGGCTAGGAAATTCCAAGTTACTACTAAAAAGTTTTTTTGGTTCAATTCTTTCCCCATTGGCTTTTCCCTAACGACGGAAATCAGGTCGTTACACCCCACCTCCCTCTATTTTGTTTTTCTTCCCAACATATGAACTCAAAAACCAAAATGTTACCATTAACATTTGTGATTATTCAGGGTATATTCGGTATGAAAAAAAATATTCTTTTGAAAGATGGTTTTCAAGAAAAAAAAGGTTTTTATGTGTTCAGTAGATAAATAAAAAATATTATTTTAAAAGTATTTATGTATAATTTAAACAAATAATATTAAAAGACATATCAATAGTAGTAAAAGTGTAGGGTGGTGAAGATGAAAACTATAGAAAGTGGGAATAGAGATATGGCGCTTAAAGAGAATATCAAATGCATCCAAAATATATCATTAAATCTCAAAGCGGCCAGGTGGCTTTTATCCAAAATTCCATTAAGATTTACGGGACCTTTAAGTACGTGTGATTCATAGTGTACATATTGTTGACACCCAATTTTGATCCTCCACTATAAGAATTAATTTGTGAGCTTTCTTAATTTCAAATGATTTAAAATAATTAATTTTATGAAAATTCAAAATATGTTTCAAGATGTTTTTAAGAATTTTATTCACTTTTATAATATTTCAAATATTTTAAATAATAGAGATGTTTTACATTGTTACGTATGTAACTAATATACTTTACAAACACTTGGAAACTATCTTGAAATGATTTTATTTTTTTTACCGTTAAATGCTTTATTAATTTAATTTAGTTTGAATAATAGGTATGTGGTTGAATTAGTTCTTTTTATTAAGTTAATTATTTTGTTTCGTTAATATCAAGAAGCTTATTAATTAATTTCTATTAATTCGTCTTGTTAGTTTTAGCTGAATTTACCAACTAAACTCATTCGGCTAAATATTTAATTCAATTTGGATACAATTTCAACTCAAAGTGGTTACGCTAGTAATTCGATAGTTATTTCATAATTTGCAAAGATAGTCATTCCTAGCTTAAGTTCCAATTCCTTGACACCTGAAATTGGGCCAGATTTCCAGCAGCCTTTTCCCTTTTATCTCCCTCAATTGTCAGCCCAATTCCTGATTCCTAGCCCACCAATTCAATACCCAAACTCCATCCCCACCTCTTAATTCCCCCGACCCGGCCCATTTCCTTATTCCAAAAGAAACCCAACAACTCTCTTCTCCCCTTTCACGCTGGACAGAAGCTTACCAAAGTAGCAACGATTCTTCACGCTTAACAGTGTCTCCCTCGCTGCAACAACAACAAAAACTAGTTGCCAGCACGCATTTTTTGTCCTTGCAGCTGCGAGATGGAGACACGTAGCATATCAAGGACGGGTGATTCGATCCCACCCGTCCGTCCCCCTTTCCCTTTTTGGAATGAGTCAAAACCTCAAGAAAAGGTGCTTAGCCGGAAGGGTGAAAGGAATTTATGGGGTTTGAATTTCAATTGGACCTTATCCCTATTGGATTTCATTGGTTTTCCCTCCAAAAATCTGCCCTAATTTCGATTTTAAATAGTCATTTGTTCTTCATTGGGGAAAAAAAAAGTGAGGGGGGGAAAATTTTTTAGTTGGTACTTTTGGTGTTAAAAAGCGATTATTGAGAAAAACATCGAGAGGATTAGCCAGAATTTAAGAGGAAATATTGTAGACTACTAGCTATAAATATTTGTATACAAACATTTGGGAATAGGTCTCAGAAGTAGAGAGAGTGCGAGTTCAGTACTTGCTCGAGTCTTATAAATCGTTTCTCGGTTCACGTACGTTTATCGGAATCGTCGTTTGTGGTCGTAGAGAGCTTGTTGCCTTTAGTTCTTCGTCTTGTTCCAAAACGCTGCTCCATAAAAGGTATACAACCTCGCCCCTCTTAAGTTCTTTCTCTGATTCTAGCTCTATTCGTCTATTTGGGTTGATTTTGTTTTTTCTAGTTTTTAGTAGAAATAGGGCGTTCTGTTTAGTTTTTGCTCTCGGAAAGGATTTAAATATATGTTCTGAAAGTACTTTTCATGATTTTAGCATAGCTGAATCTTTATCCTATTTTGATTTTAAACCAAGTTCTCGTTCGAGTTTTCTTAGAGTGCATTCAGTTTCAAAGATATTTAGTTCAGTTTGGTTTGTGTTGAAGGCTGATTTTTGGTTGCTATTGTTCTTGGTTTCTTGGTTTTCACAGTTGTATCGTGATTAGTTTCAAAATGCTCTTTTTGTTTTATTTTGTTCCTGTTTGTTATGAATCCGTAGAAGCACTTAGTGTTTGAAGTCGTGTCCTTCATTCTTTTACCATTGTGTTGAATGAATGAATCAAGATGTTGAGTTGTTTTGAGCTCATTTTTTTTGTCTTTAGTATTGTCTGTCTTGATTTTGCCTACTTGAACACTACTAAACTTGTTTTTCCTATAACTTATTCTGTTTTCAAAATAAGCCTAAGGTCGTAAGGTTGATCGTATGGTTTAGTACAAAGCATGTGTTGTAGTTGATTTTTATTACTATTATTATTATTATTATTATTTTTATATTAGCGTGGTAATGTTAGTCTGAAATTAACTGAATGACTTGCTCTTTAGATCATGTGGATAGTGTTCAAGCCTTTACTTTGAAATATCAGTCCATGTGTTCATTTTAAAATACATGTTTATGATGAATCACAGTAATAAGAGTCCAACTACGCATACAGTGTCACTTGCTTCCCTTAAATGCTTCCATATTCCCTTGTTTTTTTTATTTCATTTTTTTATTTTATAACTTAAAAGCACCATCTTTTTCTCTATCATCAGTTCATCTTAGCTCATTATCTTCAAATTGAGTTTGTTTTGCTTAGAGTAAGATGACTAATGTGTGTGAGAGTTTTATTTTTCCCTTCAAATTGATGTGATCTACTTTAGTTGTGGTCTAATTAATAATGTCACGCCCCGAGCTACCCCCGAGACACGGACACAGGACCTAGGACCACAAGTGATCCCAAGCTAACCCTGCTGGCATGATCATTAGCATACTAAAGACAATAAATTGATGCGGAAGCTAAATCATAAATAAACTGAAGAGATGGGAATACCCATATACTATAACTGAATATATCAAATCTGAGAGTTTAATAAAAAAGAAATATCAAACTCAAAATACTAAGCTGAATCTAACTATGTCTGAAATAAGCCTCTAAGCCCGACTAGAAATGTTGGGACATGCCCCAACTAGATCTAGCAAAACTGAAACTAAAAACTAAAAGCGATAAAGATAAACATGTCACTAGTCCTCGAAGAATGAGGACTCACCACTGATGCTGCTGAACTGAAGATCGAAAATCGATCTAAGCGCGATCTGGATGCTGAGAACCTGAACCTACATCACGAGAAGATGTAGCGCACGTATGCGTCAGTACTTGAAAGGTACTGAGCATGCAGGATAGAGTAAAGCTGAAATAACACATAACTGAACAAAGCATACTGAGCAATGATATAATCTGGACATGATATAGATACTGAATATACTGAATATTGAGCTAACTGATGCAATGACCAATTTATAAAATGCTGAGACTGAATACTGAATATACTGATAAATGGTCAATGCAATAGAGTCGGGGCGGAATCATGGGAGCTACTAATAACCGACATAAAACCACATGAGCTAAATGTGGAGTTCGATGTATATGCCCCATCGAGAGGACCCAATATACCCTGCCAGAGGTATAGAGGCATGTTGACGTGATCACTAAACTAATGTCACCCACAGAGGGGACTTACACCTACGTGGGACTATATGGGTACGCTGAACCCTAGTCCAACTCGGTATTATGCTACTCTCAATAGATTAAGTGGTTAACTAGTTATGCTGAATTTCTGTAAATACTGGATAGCTCGAAACTGAACATGCAAACTGAGAATGCAACAATTAATCTGATAATGATGCATTCATAAACTGAGGCATGTAAAACTGAATATTGAAATATCTGACCTAGCATGTGTAATTCAAGAACTAAAGAAATACATAACTAGGGTTCTGAAATACATGCGATAAACTGAGCAATAACATAATAATCTAATTTGGAATATTTAAATAACTAATTCATGATGATCTGTCGAAATTCTAGAAACCCTAGGTCTGTTCATAGTTATGGAATCAAGAATCTGACTGAATTCTAGGGACCTAATGGGCGAAAGGAACCCACTAGTGAAATCCCACATACCTGGTGACGAATTCCACGGAGAAATCTTTCGAGTTCGGGGCTGGAACTGATGGAACCTTGCTGCGTTCTTGAACTAGGGTTCTTGACCTCTTTTCTCCTCTCTTGCATCTAATTTTCTAAGTTTGATTAATGATTTTGACTAAGGTAAGTTCTAGTTATGATTCTAGGATTAAACTGATTAAAACCTCATGATTTAGGGTCTAAACGACGTAGCTAAAGGATTAAACAAAATAGGAAAAGACCAAAAGACCCCTGAATTAGCTATTGTCGGACTGATCGATGGAATGGACTGACGGGCCGTCATTCAATCGACGGTCCGTCGATTGGGTCCGTCGATCAAGTCTACCCAACAAGGCTTCACTAAAACGAGCATAACTTTTTACTCGGAGGTTGGATTTTAGCAAACTCGGTGGAGTTGGAAAGATAATTCAATTATCTATCATATCATAGATAATGGGACACATAATTATTTTTGTGCTAAAAGTTATGACCATCTGAAGTTGACCCATCAAAATTTTCAGCTAACTGGCTGTTAATTCTCATCTACGGTCAGACCTACGGACCGTGGATCGAATGATAGTCCGTGCTGGTTGACCGTAGTTCATGTCAGAGACTGGGTAAAGAAGGTCTTGATCCACGGACTGTGGTCTGATCTATGGATCGTATGTCTGTCCATGAGTCAAGACTTAGCCAAATTTTCTGAGCTTGGCTGAGGAGGGGTTGCAGTGGTGAACCACAGACCACCAGCACGGGCCGTGGTCTGACCTATGGTCCGTGGTTGGCAATCGTAGGTTGCACCTGTAACTTTTCAAAGTCTGCATTTTGGTCTATTTTCGGATACGGGGTGTTACATTATCTCCGCCTTGGGACCATTCGTCCTCGAATGAAGACTAAACTAGCTGAAATAGAGGGAGAGGACTGCAATCCCTACCACTAAACACTGAGAACGGGTTGAGCTGAACTGAGTTCCAGAACATGCAAATACGCTGAAAATGAAAGTACAAGGCGAAGGAACATGATTCTAAGACTGAATTTTGCATGAATATTTGAAAAATTGAAGAGGAACTATTACCTCAAGCTGAAATGGAATCGGAAGGAAAGAGGTGAGGATA
>JAJTWQ010000625.1:0-39624 GCA_029007595.1 Solanum commersonii
TTTGAAAATATCCTAACTTTGGCCTGAATTTGTTGTTGCGATACTAAACTTTCATGAAGACCCATTACCTCCTCGACTATTTAATACCGTATTTTAAACATATATATTTGCCCACGTGGACATAAAAAAAATAATGCAAATTTATAAATAGAATGTGTCTACGTGGGCACATATGTACATTTAAAATACACTATTAAATAGTTCAGTGGGTAAAAAATACTAGATAAATAGTCTAGGAGGTAATAGGTCTTCGTGAAAGTTTAGTATCGCAACAACAAACCGACCTCAAAGTTGAGGCGATTTTCTTGACACTTTATCCCTAATTCAAATATGGACTATAGACTTGCCGATAATGATTGAAATGACGTAAAAAGAACTCATATAGACTTTTTAAACATTTTTTATTTTAGCTACAAATAAATTTCTGGATCTTTTAATATCCAACTATTTGCCCGCCTTTATCAAATATTTTATTTCTAGTAAATTTTATAAATTCAAAAATAATTTAAGGTTTGAAGTTCCATAATTGAAATTTTTCAATTTTTTTTTTTTTTTTCTATTCCTCAAAATTTATTTAACCGCTGTTTATTAAATCCAACTTACGTAGAATTAGGTGCATCACAAATGGTTGAAAAATATATCTAAATTTATATATTCAAGATTTTGAAACACCTAGTTTGACAAACATTAAATATAGTATAAAAATGAAGCAAGAAAAATTGTATGACTTGTATAATTTTCGTGAGAATAAATGATGTAGTACGCAGGAAAGAACTTGAAACTTCTAAGTGAAGATATGATGAAGATAAACATTGATGATATGCTGAAAGTTATTTTGGTCCTACTACTAATGAAAATGATTTGATGAATATCTTAATCAGGGAACGAAAACTATTAAGGATGCACAAGGTATACATGACCTTTAGATTGGTGGAAAATCGTGACAAGGAATTTTCAAAACTTCAATCAATGGCTCGATATAAAAGAAGCTATTCAAGCATCTTTAGTAGCTTCTCGAGGGCGCATTTAATGCAACAAGATTTCAAATTGGAGAGCATAGGCATTCACAACATAAGACAGCTTTTGATATATTTGATATTATTTGTGAGATTTCATTAACGCCAAGAGAGGCTTAATAATGGGCATCCACTTTACCTACTCAATTTGAAAGTGACGTAGATGAAATGTTGTAGGATTGTAGTGACGACAACATTGATGCATTGGAGGAACCTGGCCGATCAACTAATTCCGTATCATGTTACTATAGAAACGTTAAAAACGATTTAAGACAAGACTTTCTTATAAGAGCTTCAAATATTAATACGATAATTGAGGTCTAATTCAAACAAAACCTTTCCTAGAAGGTGGTTGGGTGCAGTAGATTAGGTCCTATACTAATATTTGTAACACAAATTGTACTATTTAATTTTTATTAATAAAATTATAGGCTATTTGTCTTAATTTTTTTTTTATTGTCTTCAATTTAATACAAGTCTTTTTATATTTCAATTTTCAAAATGTTTCAAAGTTCAAACTTAAGTTATATTTGAAATTTTTTAAAATTTGAAAATTTGATGTAAAATATAATTTTTTAAACTTTTAAAGTTTGAAATTTAAATTTTAAGGCTCAAAAAAAAGATTGAATGAGGTCATTAACATTGAATCATCATAAGGAAGTCAAGTAGTCCGTGATCGATCTAGCCGACGCTCTTTCCTCTTTTCACGAGTCAAAAAATGTAAGAGTTTAAATCTTATTTAAAAAAAACATAAGTCTTTTTGGTTATATATTTTGAAATATTTCAATTTTAAGTTAGAGTTTTTAAAAAGAAATATTTCAAATTTTTTAATTTTAAGTTAGACTTAATTAATAATTAATTAGATTTAAAAAAAAAAAAAAAATAGTCATGAAATTAGATACCGATCCGGTCCCAATATATACCTGTCCGGGATTGTAAGGACCAAGAATATCGAATGTATCGATACCGTTTCGGCTGGTTTCCTTGGGGACGACGCCGCTCCGATTCGATTTCCCGTGAGGTTTCCTGGTCCCATTGCCAAGACTTATCAGAGATAGGAAGGAATGTTTTTGTTATTTTATACTTCCCTTTATTTTTACTTGTCACGTTGACTTGACACACACATTAAAAAAAATATTGATATAAGTATTTTATCATACTACCTCTTACTAATTAATGTTTAGTATTGAATTTTGAAAAAATTATATGGAGAATAATATTGAATGATAGTAGAATAGAAAAAAAAATAATTGTTTTTCTTGATATGTCAAAAAAACGACAAGAAAAATGAAAATCCATTTTAGGAACAAGTGACAAGTAAAAGTAAATGGAGGGAGTATATGTTATCTCATGATAAGTCATTTTAGTATTGCTATTTCCACCCACAAATAAAAAATAACGTATTCCAAGATTCTAATTATTAATTTTAGAATAAATTATCATTGACTTTTATAACTAAACAAAAAAATTAAAAGGTACTAAAAATTTATTTCAAAATTATTTGTTTTTATCTATCACATCAAACTACTCCTTCGATATTCAATCCAAAATTGAATCTCAGTTTTTTTTATCAATGTGATAGGAGAAGTTCATTTTTTTTTGGAAGGGGTTGCTGCTTAACTAATAATTGCTCTGTATTTTAAAATTAATTTGATTAGTTTTGAAAAAGAAGTTAAATAATAGTTTAAATTAATGACTTCAGACATTCGCCTATGATGACAAAAAAATGTTGCATTGTAAAAGTCAAACATCAAAAGTTTTCATAAGATATTTAGTATGATTTACAAAATGTATTGACCATTTTAAGAAGATACATGTGAAAATTGATTAAATTTTTGTTATTTGTGTCTAAATATTTTTTCTATGCCGTGATTTATTTTATTCATACTGACTGAATACATGTAAAACGAAACTTCGCATATATGTGTCTAGACAAAAATAATAATTTATATTTTGAATCTCAACAATTCGACAAAATGATTGAGCACTCAAATATCCTCTAAATAAACTCTAATTTGAAATATAAATTTCACATATCACGAAGAACAAAAAATACAATCCAATTTATCGTAAAACACTATAAATCTAACAAATCTATTTAACACTATTTTTATTTTTCAAATATGCACTTAAGTGACTTTAGATATGACAAAATTACTAAAATATAAAAATTGATTTGATATAATTTATTATGTGAATTTCCAAGTTATTGTAAAAAATAATTTTATTTTTAAAATTTTAAAAACTCAAATCTACTCCTTAATTAAATTTAAATTTGAAACATAAATTTCTATGTCTCAAACAAACTTCAATAATCAACTTGTCAATATAATAACAAATGTATCAAATTCACTTAACATCCTTTCAATTGCTTTCATATATGATTGATCATGTTAACAATGACTAAAGTTTTAATAGCTAATATGTGTTTTGCATGCATTAAAAATAGAAAAACAAATAATAATGTGTGTGTGTATATATATTGATTTTTTTACTAAAGTTTTTCATGTATTTTATTTTTTCTAAGTGAAAGATCTTGTTCTATTGTTGTTATTATTCAAATAATTCAATTTAAAAAAAAAAATTTCACCCTTAAAATAATTTCATTTTAAATTTCTACCTTTTAATAATCCATCTTAAAATTAATATGAGACAAAAACATTAAATTTAGTTGGCCTTTTAACTATGTTTCATTGAAAAATAGAAAAATAATTTCATTTTTAAAGTAAAAAAAATAATACCTGAAAACTAGAATTATGTTTAGCTATGAAAATAATTAAAATTATTTTTATATTTTTTATGAGTGTTTTAACGTGAAAATATTGTTATCGTTATTTTTTTTTTTAAATTCTTAAACAAAAACTTTATTGAAAATTTTATAGGAAAAAGTTCTTTTCAAAATTGACCTCAAGCAAAAAAAAAAAATTCATTCCCAATTCCCAAACGCTCCTTAATACTTGCGTAATTTGTTACCAACACAAAAACAAAATGGGGGCGATATTCTCTTTCATTCACTGTAGCAGCTCCCACTGATACACTGAGTCTCCAGAGATCACAATTGTCTTCTTCTGTTGAAACGTTCGATAAACAATCGTCGAGGCGTAGGACAAAGACGAGTTCCGGCAAGTTCAAGTAAGTCCAACATTAGAAAGATCTCGTAAATTCACTGTTAAAAAACCCCCAATTTGCATATTTTCGTGTGATATAATTCATTCATTTTCGTTATCATCATCATCGAGATCTTTTGTTGTTGAGTGTTCTTCGCCTTTAGTTGATTGGGTAGAATACGGCTTTGTCGATGTAATGGAATGTGGAGTTGTCGGTACCGATTGCTTGTTATTAGATAAAGTTAATTTCATCTTGTTGATGAAGCTACATGAATAAGCATTTTCATAAAATAAAAATAAAATTGAAGGACGATTGATCAATGTAAATTAGATGCTGTTTCTTGTACTTCAGTTGCTTTTTTTTTTTTTCTCAAGCCTCTCAACCTTTGTGGAAGGGGTAAGGTTTGTGTAAACTCTACCCTCCCCAGATTCCACTTTGTGGGATTACGCTGGTCGCTGGGTATGTTGTTGTTGTTGATTGATCAAGGTAAAGAGTATGTGTGAATTATTACTACCCAAAAATTCATCAGTTTAGTTCTTTGTCCTTTCAGGTTTATTTGAATTGCAGTGACGATTGGTCAAGGTAAAGGAGCAACATCTATACAGTGGAAGGAAAGGAAGTAGAGGAAACAGTAGGTGAACGAGGTGTTTGGAGACCTTAAGCATCTTTCGAAAAGTAAAATCTGGGAGTTTATGAAATAAGGAGCGGTGTTTGATTTTTAACCTTATTATACTTGAAAGGAAGTGTTTACAGGCAGCACTAGGAAAAAAGTGTGCAACTTTGTTAAGAATGGAGTCTTTATGGAAGTTAGTGTATTTGCTTGAACCAGCACCCATTGCTCTTATTCTGACTGCCATAGCTGTGTCATTTGCATCTGCGATCCGGCATTAAACTATGGCAAAGAAATGGAGAGAAATCGTGATTGGTCTGAAGCATCAATTACCTTAGACAGGTCTCAGGCTCTTATGATCCCGGTAGTGAGTTCTTGCAGCTTGCTTATGATGTTCTATTTGTTCTCTTCTGTCTCACAGATCCTCACTGTGTTTACTGCAGTTGCCTCAGCATCATCTCTTTACTTTTGCCTATTCCCCTTATATTGCCCAAATCAAGTCCCGGTTTGGCTTAGCTGACCCTTTTGTATCTCGATGTTGTTCGGCCATTTACTAGGATCCAAGGCCTTTTGACGTTGCTATGCATTGGCACAGTTATATCATGGCTTGTCTCTGGGCATTGGATACTGAATAATTTGCTGGGCATCTCTCTTTGTATTGTTTTTGTGAGCCATGTTCGCCTTCCTAACATTAAGGTTTGTGCAATGCTCCTTGGCTGCTTGTTTGTATATGATATATTCTGGGTTTTCTATTCCGAGAGATTCTTTGGTGCAAATGTCATGGTGTCTGTAGCAACCCAGCAATCATCCAATCCTGTACACATAGTGGCGAATAGATTGAGCCTTCCTGGATTGCAGTTGATAACCAAAAAACTCGAGTTGCCTGTCAAGATTGTGTTCCCCAGAAATTTACTGGGTGGTGTAGTGCCTGGATATGCTGCTGTTGATTTCATGATGCTGGGTCTTGGTGACATGGTAAATACATTTTCCTATTTGTGAAATAAGTAAAATGGTCTATGAATGTCTCCTTTTATACTCTTTTTGTTAGCATCTTAATTTTGTCTGCATTAAAATACATAGAAGGTGAGACACAACATTTGACATTTCAATTTTTCTCAATCTGATGAAGTTTTCCTTCATTCTTGGTCGAGCTCGTCGCACCGCGCTTGTCTAGTGCAGGTTACCTCTCCTGTGTGGTTTGCGAACTACTGCATAGGAGCGGGGTTTTTACCCTGGGCGCACCCAAAGGGTAGCGGCTGCGGGTTTCCTTGTCATAAAAATAAATAAATAATGATGTTTGGAATTCCTGTAAAATCTATGTTAAAGGATATCAGCAGTTGCATGTAATTGAACCATATATAGGCACTAGGTTTCATATTCTGACAGTAATAGCACTTTTTCACTCTCTCAAGAATGTAGTATTAAAGTAGAAGGGAAGAGAAGACAATTGTGAGTAGTCGAAGCATGCATTGCAGTTACAGAAATTCTAGATGTGTTGGCTTGTATGATGAACAGATGGACCTTTTTCATGTTAGGGTAAGCTATGGATATTGTGCTTACCCAAAGGCTTATCAAGGAAGTAGGATGCATATGATTGGTAGCTGCGTAGGCACTGGGAATTTCATATATTTTTCTGTTAGTTAAGTGGATCTTTTGGGCGTAAACAAGAGATCATGATTGATGATCTGTATTTCTGGTAGGGCTTTCATCACGGCTTTGAGGTGGCAAATTTGGACCCATTTCTTAGTGTTGTTGGTTATATTTACCTTCGTCCCAATTTTTAAAATTTTGTGCGATTCTGTCGGCAATTGTTCCAAAGATAAGTCTCTAATATTCAATGTTAAGTATCTATGGCTAACTGCATAATGCATATACACATGAATCCTGATATGTATTTCCATTTATTGAGTGTTAAGTGAATACAGTAAAGATCTCCACAGACTCTCTTGTTTGTGATTAGTCCTTCACGATGCGATACTTCCATAAATCCACTAAATAGTTTGACGTGGACTAAGCTTTCATTTGTTTTATGTATTTTCAGGCTATTCCTTCGATGCTTTTAGCATTGGTTCTCTGTTTTGACCATAGAAAGAGCAAGGACTCTGAAAACATCATGGATATACCGCCTCCAAAGGAGGAGATATCATCTCCGAAGGGGTTTTACATATGGTATGCGCTAGCAGGATATTCCCTTGGCCTGGTTACTGCCTTAGCAGCTGGTATTTTGACTCACTCACCACAACCAGCACTTCTATACTTGGTATGTTATTTTTGCATGAAGCTCAACACCCTTCCCAATTACTGTTGCAAGTCTTCTTTATTTGTGGGTTTTGAAGAGCCTGCTAAGTACACAAAACCATGGTCCCTACTGGTGTGTTAGTGTTGGACTGAGAAATAAAGGCATACCATTTCGTGATATGAAGTAATTATTTTAAAAACTAGAGATTTTCTTAGTTTCATACTAGTTGTAAAAACGACCCTACATGTATCTGATCATAATAAGAAGACTCTCTTGACCCGTCGCTGCCAAGCCGATATGAGTATAAGCAATAACAAAGGCTTATCCAAACTAGTTGGTATCACCTAGATGGGACCTTTTCTTCCATCTTATTATGTTCTTAGCTATGTCTACATTGATTTTTTTTTTTTGATGACAAGGAAAACTCGCAGTCGCTACCCTTTGGGTTCTTAGCTATGTCCGCATTGATTCCGGGATAGTATAGGTATATAAAGAAAAATTCTCTCCATCTGTTTAGGTCTACCCATCCCTTTCTTTTTAATCACTTTAGTCATCATATCGCCGCATCTACTGAGGGTTCATCGGGAGGTGGGACATACCAAATTATCTCAAAAGCCTTTTCTTCTTCTTTTTGTTGATAATGCAAGCCTTTCTCTTATTTTATCCTATACATGTGCTACCTACACCCTTTGTCGGATGTGGCCATTTCTAATATTGTTTAACTATATGCCAGAACATCCAGTTTGGCATCCACATTTCTATGACATTCATATCGTGGGTAAATGATGAGCCTCAACATTCACAATTCACTCCCATAAGTCATTCTAGTCTCATAACTAATATGTACAATTTGCCTTTCTCTTTGTAAGGTATCTTTCTACAGTTTCAAAAATAGGTATCTTTCTACTGCATAACACTTTCATAACAGTCTTCCATTTAAATCATCATATTTTAATTCTATGTATTGCATCTTCATTGTCATGCCATTCTCGTAAAAGTCTGAGCTTAGATATCATAGTTATCATCAACTTTTAGGCACTGCAGTTCCACTGATCTCATATCATTTTCATTCTCCTCGTTAGAGCCAAGTCTTGTAGTGCATATATTTGTTGCACTACTACCTATCCTAAAATCCTTGGTCTCTTGAGTGTCTCTCTATATTTCCACCGTTTAGTTAACTCCCTTGATAGTTTCATCGTTTGACTCAATATCACCAGCAAATAATGTACATCATGGAACATCATTCTTTATATTGTTGGTTGGTTCATTTGTACAGGAGTAAATGCGTATCAGCTCAAGGCAGGTCTCTGGTATAAACCCACGTTTAGTGGAAATACTTTTATAGTTAAGGCATTATTCCCACATATGTGATTGCTCTTTCACACGTGTTCCTTTATGGATTTATATATAATAGAATTATGTTTTGCCTGTGCACTAGCTATAGAACTTTTTACAGCACTGTTTAATAGTCTTTATCATATGTTATCGCTTGGTCAATAAATGATGTGGAGATTCTTATTTCTTTTCCCGGTCAACTTTCATATATCTTCCTAGCAAAAAATATAGTTGTTGTGTTGATATACTTGGCATAAAATCAAGTTGCTTCTCTATTACAAAGTAATATACCTAACTTTAGACTTTCAATCTTTTCCAATGTTTCAATCTTACGATTCATATGTTCAAGGGGTTGTTTGGTAGGGTATATAAGAATAGTGTTGAATATGGTGTATTAGTAATGTTGGTATTAGTTATGGTGTGATTAATTTCTTATGCAATGTTTGGTTTTTGATGTATTAAAAATAACATCATTGTAAGATTTCTAAAATAAAATAATTGTTTACACGACAAAATAGAGTGGATATGATGTAGGAAAAAGTTTTTTGAGAATCAATTGTGTCTTTAACTATGCTAATGTATGCATTAAAATCTCTTGCATTGCTAATATTATGATTTTTCATGTATTAGTTATTCATAACATAATACCAAATAGAGCGTGCATTAGTTATACATAGATTGAAAAAGTATGCCAAACAAAATATTAATAGTATACAAAGCTAATGCATGCATTACTTTTTTTCTAATTCATCCTACCAAACGACCCCTTAAGTTCATAGAGTTTTGCACAACTTTCAATTAGTTTCTTTGTTTCTATATGTTAGAACTTTATAAGGTATTCTTGTCTACTTATTTGACATCTTTTCACTACTTACATAACTTCGAATAGTTTGTTAGTCATATTCTTCCTACTTTTCCAATTACTTCCATATCTCAATAGGGATATCATGGACCATAGGTTTCTTATTCTCATATTCTAATGACATCTTTTACTCTCGTCAAACCTAACTATGTTATGTGAGGTTTCTATCTACCACTGATATATTAAGATTTATAAAACTTTTCTCTTACTTGTGATGAATGATTTATTGAGTAGCACATTCAAGTCCTTTGATCTTACCATCTCCCGTTAGAACTTGTTAGACATCGTGTTTAATATACTCGGTTCAATTGTTCAACTCTCTTCTCTCTCTGCTAGTTGATATATTTCCCTCTCTCATTCTTGGGTCTCTAATGGTACAAGTTGACTAAGATTTAACCTTAGGTTTTACCAAATGTTTTCGTGGCCTTTTAATTATTTTTTTGATACTCTTTAAATGCTTCACCTTCTTATGTTGTTGGTAGTTTCCTATAATACTTTTGGTCAAGTTCCTAGGTCTTTAGACACATAGTCCTTTGTTAATGCAAGTTGTCATTTCCTGACGCTAAGACCTTCGTGACTTTTAGGCAAGTTTGAAGACTTTTTTGAGAAAGTTAACTGGTATTATAAACAAAAGGAGTACACCAATAGTGTGCTCCTACATAGTTACATCAAAGGTATGAAAGGACAACCCAAAACAAAATCTATCTCCTATATCCCTTATAAACTGGCTAAAAATAATGTAATTTCCCCTATATCCTTTCGTATAGAATGGATACACAAAAAAGTAAAATGTTGCTAAACAGTTCATCTTTATACTTTGGAAGGTGCTTGACTTGCAACTAGCCAAGTGAAACAGGCCACCTTATGAGGTATCTTCCCTTTCCAGATCATCTTCCATGGCCACCATTCCTTGGTTTCTGTTGAGATATTCAGCATCTTGTAGGCTGTTTTCACCTTGAACACTATTGATCAGTGTGACTCTGCCACCCAAAGATAAATATTGACTTCTCCAGTTAACTAGCTTCTTTTCACACCTTTCCACCACAGAGTTCCATATGTTCATGGACTTAGTCTTAGCTCCCAATGGCATTCCAAGATAGATGGTGGGAAGCTCTCCTATCTTACTACCTAAAATGTTTGCCAAAGTACTGATTTCTGGAACTTCATTCATAGGATAGATAAAACTCTTTCCCCAATTTATATGAAGTCCAGAAACTGCTTCAAATAGGATGGAGACATGGAATTTAATGGACTTAGATTTAGCGGGGGGAGAGCTCACTTGGAGAAGAGGGGACAGACACTCCCACAAGAAGAAGGCTAGACAGTGTTTCGATCTCTCGAAGAATGGGACTCAAATTTCGGGAACATTAAACAACTGGCCTTACGATAATGGTCTCGCATCACTCCTCATTAATGCTACAATGTGGAGAATAGGGGACAACCAAATCATATTTCAAGTTCAAAATTGGTGGTTGACTAACATGGATTTAATGATAGAGTTAAGACTCCGGTGGGAGTCTTTTCGCTTCCATGGAAAACCAGAATTTGTACCGGTAGCGAAGCCAGGGCCTTGATGCCTAAGTTGAAAGAGTGGAGCAAGACCCGGGCAAGGCAACTGGAAGTCAACGTAAGCAATTGGTACTAAACCAATTAGCGTAATTTGAAATGATACAGACTGCAGAGAATTTTGGAGGAAGAGGAGATAGCTTCCAAATTGGCTCTACCGAGTTTGAGGAAATGGCTAAAAAGAGGAAATGACATGAAGACAGAGATCTAGGCGGTATGGTTTAAACAAGTGGATAGGAATACAAGCTTCTTCCACAAAACAAACAAATGCACATAGAAGAGTCAACATTATTGATAAGATTAAAGTCGAGAGATGAGCCATTGATTGAGCTCCGCGAGATACAAAAGGAGATCACGCGTATACTATGAGAAGTTATATGCCAAACCGAGGACTGGAGACCGAGACTTAGAAATGATAGGGTGCCCTACGATTGATGAGGATGACACTAACCAACTAATGGCCCCTTTTGCCCTTTATAGCACAGAAATCCTAGAAGGCATCAAAGCATGTGTCGGGGACAAGGCCCTCGGCCCAGATGGTTTCTCCATGGCTTTCTTTAGCCGAGTGTTGGGAGGTCATCAAAAAGAAGTGGTGGCATTAGTTCAAAACTTCCATGAGGATGGGTATTTGAGAAGAGTATAAATGCTACTTTGTGACCTTGATACCCAAGAAGACGGGGGTGGAGCTAAATGACTTCGCACAATAATAAGTCTATAGAGGAGTGTACAAGATAATTGCAAAACTTTTGGCCGAAAGAATGAAAAAAGTGATACATAAGCTAGTGGATAGACAACAAATGGCTTTCATTAAGAATAGGCGGATCATGGATGCGCATCGATAGCCAATGAAAGTGTAGACTCCAGAGAGAGAGACAAGAAACCAGGGATCCTATGTAAACTGGATATCCAGAAGGCATATGATCATTTGAATTAGAACTTTTTGATGAATCTGTTACAAAGGATGGGATTTGGAACAAAATGGCTAAAATGGATTAGACAGTGCATAAGCTCAGTGAAATTCCCTATTCTGATTAATAGAAGAAGCCACATGGGCTTCTTCTCGTCATACAGAGGTCTGAGACAAGGGGACCTCTTATCCCCTTTTCTCTTTATCTTGGCCATGGAAGGACTAAACAACCTATTTCAGACAGCAAAAGTAAAGGGCTGAATCGAGGTTTCCAAGTGGAAATAATACAACAAATAATCTAGAGATTACTCATCTACAATATGCAGATGACACTCTAGTTTTTTGTGATGCAAGAGAGGAGCAGATGCTGATTTTGAGGGTCATCTTCAATATTTTTTGAGGTCGTTTTTTATTTCCGCACATAAACCTGAGCAAGAGTTTCATCTATCCACCAACACACGTTGATAAATATGAAGACCTAGCCAATACACTAGGAGGGAAAGTGGGTGAATTATCAACAACCTACTTGGGAATGCCTTTGGGGTCTTAGAGCAAGTCAAAAGAAATATGGAGTGGAGTAATTGAGAAATGTGAAGGAAGCTTGCAAACCGGGAAAGTTGTCAATATTTATCGTCAGTGGCGACTAACTCTAGTTAACGGTGTCCCGATGCCCTTCCTCGTACATGATGTCATTATTCCCTATACCAACCAAGGTAACCAAGAGGTTGGATGCGATTAGGAGGAACTCTTATGGCGAGGGAAGCGAAGATAAGAGAAAGTACCATTTGGTCAAATGGGAGGAACCGCCGGTAAGTAAGAGAGGGGGTGTACTCAATATCGTAGAGCCGAAAACCCAAACAAGAGTTTGATGATGAAATGGTTGTGGAAATTTGTCTCACCGTAAGTATCTCTATGGAAGGAAGTAATAATAGAAAAATATGGCATGGAGGATAAATGGATGACAGGTGGTCACCAACCCTTAAAATTGTAGTGTATAGAGGTTCATCGAACTTATGGCAACTGGTCAAAGAGAGAACAAGCCGCAAGGGCAAAATGGAGAAAAAAGCCTTTTTGGAATGACATTTGGTGTGGACAGAAGCACTCAAACATGCCTTCCCCGTACTACATAGTCCGAGCCAAGGACAAGAAGCAACAAGGGCGTGAGTTATGGATGATGCGGTGGAAAACCCGCTTCTAAGAAGGGGACTAAATGATTGGGAGATGACAACCATAGCAAGATTTCATGATGCAATGCAATTGGCTACCAATTTGACAGGAGAGGAAGATATAGACTATTATGGAAGGGGGAGAGTTCACTGTAAAATCAGCATACAGAGAACTCAGGTCTACGGAGGAGGAGCAAAAGATGCAAGATGGCCCTAGAGGATGAACTGGAGAACAGAAATACCCTACAAGGTGAATTGCTTCACATGGCTCTTGGCTAAGCGGGCGATCTTGACACATGAGAACTTAAACAAGAGGAAACCCAATCTACACTCTAGTTGCTATCTATGTGAAGAACAGTGGAGACCAGTCAACCATCTCTTTTTACACCGCAAATGGATCGATCAATTGTGGCGGATGTTTATCCAAAAGAGGAAGATTAAGTGGACAAAGCACAGGAGTATTATAGAAGTCCTACAATGCCGGAATGGGATGGAAATGGAGGAAAAAATGATAAGAGAAGAGATGGAGGATTGTCCCACTCTTTTGCATTCGGTGGACAATTTGGAAGGAAAGGAATCAAAGATGCTTTGAAGGAAAACAAAACAATATCCGTAAGATAAAGACTAATTGCCTAGGGCTTATTTTTTGGTGTAAGCAAGTAGTGATGTGAGATGCCGAAAATGTGTTTAATATTATTGATCAAGTTGTAACTAGAAGATCCTAGGAATGATGTAAGTAAAACTTTTTGGAGGGGGACTACATTTTGATGTAGTATACCTGTGGATATATAGAAGTAATGTTACCTTTCTCAAAAAAAAAAAACCAAGGTCTCATCAGCATATTGTAAATGGGAAATAGACACTCCCAGAGAGTTTCCTTCATTCACAGTGAATCCCCTGATTCTGTTCTTCACCTGAGCACTCTTCAGCATGTCACTTAAACCTTCCATGGCCAAAATGAATAGAAAAGAGACGGGGGGTCTCTTTGTCTCAACTCTCTTTCAGAGGAAGAAGCTAGTTGGCGAGCCATTTATCAAAAGCGAAAACTTTACCGTAGTTATGCGTAACCTCATCCATTTTATCCATGTGTTGCCAAACCGCATCCTCTTTAATGTTCTCCACATATGTTCCCAATTCAAATGATCATAAGCTTTTTCTATGTCTAGCTTGCGTAGAATTCCTGGAGCTTTGGATCTGTATCTCATGTCCACACATTCATTAGCCACGAGTATTGCATCCATAATTTGCCTGCCCTTTTATGAATGTCATTTGTTGTTCATCCACTAGTTTTGACATAACTTTCTTGAGTCTCTCTCGTTAAAATCTTTGATATGATTTTGTAGATACTCCCAATCAAGCTAATTGGCTTGAAATCTTTCAATTCAGGTGCTCCAAACTTCTTGGGGATCAAGACTATGAAAGTGGCATTGAAACTTTTTCAAAGTAGCTGGTCATGAAAAAGTTCGATGGCAGCTACCACTTCCAGGTTTTATCTCTTCCCAAAGATCGTTTGAAAAAGGCCATTATGAAACCATCGGTACTGGGTGCCTTATCCCCGCACATGAGAACACTCTCCGCTCTTCAAATTGGGATTGCGGAGTCGCATTATCTTCTTCATCTATCCCGGCTTGACCTCTAGGGTTGAACCGAGGTCTCCACTCGTCTCATTGTAAAGTTTTTGGTAGAAGGTAGTAACTTCATCTCTAATCTCGCTGGTTCGGTCACACTTGACCCATTTATGATCGCTTATCAATGTTGTTATACCTCTTTGTGACAATTAGCAAGTTCTATGGAAGAACTTTGTATTCATGTCCCCTTCTTTCAGTCACGTTCCTAGATCTTTGCCTCCAAGCCACTTCTCTCTCTTGGCATTTTCTTCAAACTCCACTCGTCAATACCGTTCTTAAATAGGACTCATCATCTCGATAGATTCTCCGATCTTGCATCCGGTTGCTTAGCCATTGGTTAAGGATGCTTTGTTTTTGCATACCTAGGTTGCCATGTACTCTTGTTTTACTCCATTCTTTCAACTTGACTTTCGAGAACTTTAGCTTGCAAGCTAAAATATAACTGGGTTTTCCCACATAAATTGCGAGTTCCACCATTCTTTAACTCTTTCTTTAAAGTCTTTAGTTTACTGACCACCAATTCTCAAACTTAAAATTAGAGGTTGATCTCTCCCAATTACCACGTTCCAACAACCATGGAGATCTCTCCCAATTACCACATTCCAACAACAATGGATTATGGTCCGAAGTTACTCTAGGTAAGATTGATTGTTTGATCTTTCTAAAAGCTACTTCCCATTCCTCAGATATCAGGAATCTATCTAATCTTGCTGCAATATCATATCCATCCCCTTTCCTCCATGTGAATCTGCCACCTCCAAAGAGGTAAGTCTTGCGCCTTCCATGTCTCTTTATAAATTCGAAAAATTCTTCCATCTCCTTGTTGAATCGTTGGTAGCTTTTTCTTCTCATAAGGGAATCTCACTACATTAAAGTCCCTACCACCACCCAAGGTCCATTAAATAGACCCCTCACCGCCCCTGACTCCCCATACTTCTTCTCTTTCTTCTCTACTATTTGGGGCATAGACACACGAAAAAATGCCATTCCAAATCTTGTGCTTTCCCGTGAACTTACAAGTGATGTTGTAAGCCCCTACTTTCACATACTTCCCCTCCTGCATACTCGCTATCCCACATGATAATGATACCACCTCTTGTCCCCCGTGCCTCTAGTTGTGCATATTTCACCTTCCTATTTGCCCACAAATCTTTTACAATCTCGCTTATATCTTCACTGATATTTGACTCCTGGAAACAATAGTTGAAGTCTATTTGGTTATGATTAGGTTTACTTTTAAATGTATGATTACTTCTTTTTATTTATAAAATTAGGTGTAAGGCAACACTTTATATTTGCTTACTTTTTTTAAAAGACATTCTTCATCGGTCAAAACCGTGGTATATCTACACATAGTGACATATCCGTCCTTCAAATTCATGGTAAAGGTGTGTTGGACATTTGGTATCCATTAGATCAAGCTATACATGCTTTAACTTATCTAACTAGTTTGGGTTGGTTATATGAATCCTTGATATCTGTTCGACTCAAATTTGATCATGTCGTTCAGATACAAAATGATTTTTTTCAAAGACATAGTAGGTTTCTCTAAAACTGGATGTTCTCCAAAACTCAGTGTTGTCACGATCCAAAAATCCCATTGGGACATGAGGGCATCCACTATCCCAGCTACCGCTATCCTTGGGAAACCAAAAGAGCTATCGAAGGAAATGGATGCAGTCTTTCCCTTGGCCTTGGGAGAGGAGAGGGCGAGATAAGAAAATGTCCTACGGTCGGAGGAGTCGGTGGCCTTGGTTAATCACGTAATCGTTGTCAAGTGTTGTAAGTGCATAACGTAGCCAAGTTAGCCATGATGCTTGCTCTTGAATATGAAGTAAACATGGTCATAGGCCAATATCTCGGTGCGTAGGCGAACCCTATTTCTTTATTAACTAATTAACAATTTAACTAATGCAAAGTTTATATAAAATAAACAATTAACTCTTATAAAAGTGGAATAAATAAGTCAAAGTCAAAACTACCTCAAGACTTGGTGACACCGCACAAGAACATTTATGAATACGAAACAAATGTAAAAACTAAAACAATTGTTTAGAACTACATAATACGAAAAAAACCAATTCATACCCAATATGATGTTGAAGTTTACCATATTCAAAATAATTAAATCTTCCAACATGTCCTATACTACCAAGTCAACTACACAAGATCGATGTAATCGATCCACACTAAGAAGAAAGGGGGACACAATCCTACAAATCTCTAATCAAACTGAAAAGACCACTAGCATACACATGACTTAAGGTAGATGTAACAACCAAACCTTATACTAACAAATTAGGACCATCTCTTACATGGATCCTTGATTCCTAGGTTTCTATTATGTTTTGTTTTTATCCAAGTCTGTATACTTTCTACACATTGTATAGGTGTTTAAGTGACAACTTCCTCTGTATAATTTTAGAGGCTTTTCTTATCTTCTTTTTAATCTTCAATCTCATAGTGTTGTATATATGGGTAGAAACTTACCCGCACCCGGTGTTTACCCTAAACTAATAAATGCTAGACAGGTGTCTTTAAGACACACATTTATAATTATCAGTTAGCTGTGGTTAAGTGATGTGTATTCTCACTTTGATTTTTAACTGCTAATGTTAAATTGCTTAGCTTGGGTTTAAACATTGCATGCTAGTAAGTTCTTAAGATGGTGCCTATGGAGGTCTACCTAAACGTGCATTTAGATCAATGGTTTATATCTCTGCAAATTTGTTTTCTTTTTCCTTATCAAATTCAAAAGCATCGAGGTGGTGTCCAACCAGTGTGAATGTGAGACTCTTACATGCTACCTAATATTTGATCTAGTGCCTTCTAAAGGAAGAGTTTGCATTGCACATATGATATCTTAAAGAGATACTTGGTTGGTGTTTATTGTCCAGTCCCCAGGGAGTGCTAGTTATTCAGGATGTGCATGAGCCACTCCAAGACTTGAGTGATATTTCATGCTTGCATGAACAGATTAATCTGTTGTGAATTTCCTACATCAATTCACACCCTATTTTTAAAATGTTTGTAAACTCAGTTCATTGTTCACATATTAATTTTACTAGCCGGTGACTAATTTTTACCTAAAACTCCAGAAATGAAAAAATAACTAAATGGGACTAGAACTTGTAACAAATTTTTAGTAGTTTACTACTGTCTTTTGTAAAAACTTCTTGAGATTATCTCGTTAAAAAAAAAAACTTCTTGAGATTATCCTCTTATGCTGGCTTAAGTTCAGCTTCCATGACAAGCATGATCCAATTTGGTCTTATGCTCATTTACTTCATATATTTGGCTAAAATAGGTACCATCAACTTTGGGGCCGATAATTGTCATTTCATGGATGAGAAAGGAGCTAGCGGAGCTGTGGGAAGGATCACCGTCAAACATAAATGAGAAAACTCGTTTTACTGAAGTCTGAGCTCTTGCGTTCTTCCCATAAAGCTACATCTAGGGAGGGCACATCCAAACCTGTAAATTTACTTAGTATAATTCAGCCCCATCTGTTGGATATTTACAATTTTTGTTGGACCTATGTCTTACGTATATTTCGAAGTTGTCAATCTTGAGACAGCGACGAGCCTCAGACTTATGTTGCAATTACAAACGCTAATATTTCTATTACTGGAGTTGCATTGTCTTTATTCCTCCCATTTCCCAGTGATTTCTAGGGAAAACTGGTAATTCTATTTTGGAGGCAGAGGTAGAAACTATAGACCACCATTTTCTTCTCTTGCTGTATGGTTCATATGAATTTCAACAGGTACTGGCGAAGTTGTTGTCATGTGACTAGGAGGTTACTGATTCAAGCAGCGGAAGTAACCTTGTATAGAAATGCAGGTGACTAGGAGGTTATTGATTCAAGTTGTGGAAGTAAACCTTGTATAGAAATGCAGGTAATATCTTACAATAGACTCGTGGCTCGTGGTTCGGTCTTTTTCACCGGACATGTGCATAGCTACTCGGTAGAAAGTAAGGAAAAATAAAAAGGAGATGCATGATTTCCACGTTCTGTAACTAACTATTTTAGTTCTACAATAAAAAAAGAAGACCTTTACATGTCAATATTGTTGTATGCAATGATTGTAACCCTGAAGGGTATGCAATGCCAATAGTAAAATATAGTTGAAAAATCATATTGTTGTATGCAATTAAGATATACATAATCAGAAAATATAATTGGCAATAGTGCGCGCCGACATGCTAAAAATTACCTTTTGAACTTCTTCCATATTAGGAGGGCTCGTAAGCATCTTATTATCTTCCTCTGTGACTAGAGAGGGGATGGTCTCAAGGATCTCATCTTCAAGCACCGAACCTTGAGAAGAAAGTAATGTATGAAATAAATTGAGAGCTTCCCCGCCATACAGAGACAAGTTCGAATTTGGTTCAAGGTGCTTATTCTCTATCTTTCTTCGTAAAGCAGAAGTTTTTCAAGGTTACTCTTGGCCGAATCTAACTCCATTTTCTTATCAGCAGACCAACTCTGTTCAAGAGCAAATTGGCCTTCTCGAAACAAAAAAGAAAACTTATTGCAACTACGAACGTGAACAGATGCTTTCTCATTAGACTATTTTAACCGATTGTTTATGTCGACCCTACGCTACGATTCTTCTTCTCTTATGAAATTTCTAGTTAGATGAACACTGCTCTGCCGCATGGCCCGAGTGATCTTTCCCTCTTATGAAAGCCGGTATCTCACTTTCGAAAGAGAGTCTCGACGTGGCGGTGTACACCTAGCTCCATATTTGGGCTAGTCACTCGCTAGAGGGCGGCCGACCTACCGGACCGGAGGCAGCCGAGAATGTTATGTAAAAAGGACCAAGGAGGATCCTATCCTAAAGGAGAAGGAGGAGGAGTAGGAGCTAGCTTTAGGGGCGGAATCGAATGATTACGAGATAAACAATGAGACAAAGGAAGAAACGACTCTTTTCACTACGTTCAACTCCTTCGGTGTCGGTTTTAAAGATAGGATAGCGAGGCATGGAAGCTTTCTGCTATGCTTATGCTATTATAGGATATAGGAGAGTGACTGTAAACACACAACTTCCACCCTCTTGGCTGTAGTTTGAGCTTGTATATGTGAGAAATTTACAAGAAAAAAACGCAGATTTTTGGCACAAAATGGCACGACCAACAAAAATAAGGTATTTTTGTAATTTTGGTGAAAAGTTAAGGGCGTTTGGGTAAATTCATTTATTTCGTGTACCTAAATTACCCTCAAAAGTAAAACCACTTTTAATACTTTTAAAACCACAACTATTTAAAACTTAAACTACTTCTGAAAAAGTTCATGTTGTAATTATTATTTTTTTACACTGCCCAAGAAGTTTTATTTAATTTCATACTTTATTGAGTTTTTTTTTTCTTTTTTGGGTAAGGTTTACTTCTATTTCTACTAAGTTTGGGTCTCCATACGTTGTCATTTTAAATAGTATTTTTTGTTTCCTTTTCGTTCATAATTTTAATTCGGAATAATAAATCAATGAAAAATCTCGAGTTGATTAAACTACCTTTGTTCAAATATATTTGTGTTTTGTCAATTTTTTTCTTCATTCACAAGAACCCTATATTTAAATATATCAATCTTCTATATATTATAGCAAGAATGTGCAAATTTGACCATTTGACTTAGTGGTAGTTTATACCGTAAATACAAATGGTTGAACATTGAAATATTCCAATGAAGAGTGAAATTAAGCTACAAAAGTATTGTGGAATCATGTTATTTAAAGAAGGCCAAACACATATACAACCCCTCAAACTTGTCCTCATTTTTCATTTTGTCACTTCAACTTAGCTTTGTTTCATTTTAACCCTTAAACTCTATTTTTTCTGTACCATTTAAACACTTATACTAATTTTTATGATTTGTTTTTATTTATGTTCTTCAATGCAATTTCTTATTTTTTTTTAAAAAGACGTGTGCCTGTTAACTTTCGTAAAAAAATTAAACATTCGCGAACGAATATAAAAAATTCAAACAATAATATTTTTTTTTATATTTCTCTGTATTTTTGCATGAATATAAATTGACAAAAGTTCTTTGATTTTCTTTCTTAAACATTCAATTAAATTAAATAACACTACTTATTTATTTTTCTTATCATCTAGGCTATCTAAATTTAACGCAAGTACTCACTTTTAATTTTAATATAAATCAATACGAATAAAAAAAACCCATCTTCAAAAAGACTCGACTGACTTTGTTAATAACACTACTAAAAAAAGACTCTTGTTCATTGCTAATAACAGTATTAAACAATGTTAAAACTCAACTGACTTTGTTAGGTTGTCTGTGATTTTAAAGAAAGAAAACCTACACAATTTCGTCGGTTATTTTTCACACAAAAATACATAACACTCTTAAAAAGAAATTATTACTTTTAAAAAAGAATTATTTTTTGTTAATTTTTAATTTTTTAACTAAAATTAACTGACACATGTCGATTTAAAATAAGAATTTACAATTGAAGAATATATATAAAAATAAAGAAATCATAAAAATAGTATTTCGTGTTAAAATGGTACATAAAAAATTGAGTTTAAGGGTTAAAATGGAACAAGACTAAGATAAAGTATCAAAATGAAAAATGTGGACAAGTTAGAGGGACTGTATATGTGTTTGGCCTTTAAAGAACTATATATACTTATGTTAGCAATGTTTTTTGTTGGTTTAGTGATGTTATTTTCATTTATCATTCTATGTGTTTTGGGATTGGAGGTCGCGTATTAAGGTTGAAGGTTAGTAGGGTTAGCGTGCTGTCTTTCCTTGCGAGGGGATGGGTTGTTAGCGTTTGTAGAAGTCCTAGCCTTGCACCTGTAGTTCTTGTCTGTGATACCTATAGCTATATGGTGTGTACTGTGTTCCACTTCTAGCATTATTTTCGTGATGTTTATGGTCTTCAGTGCGGTTTATGCACTGTTTTTCTTACTGGATGTTATGTTCTGTTCACTGCTTCCCTTCTTATTGTACTTGGATTTGATGTAATTGCTGAGGGTCTTTCGGAAATGACCTCTCTACCTCCACGAGGTAGTGGTAATCTCCGCACACCCTACCCTCCCCAGACCCCACCTAGTGGGATTTTACTGGGTATGTTGTTGTTGTTGTTGTTGCTGTTTGTGTTTTGGGATTGGGCTGTTTTGTGCATTTATCTTTTGGCTTGGGTTTTACTTTCGATCTATTTCGATATTGTGGATTGGGCCTGTAAACTTACTTACTTTTTTTTTACTAATTTAAAATAATCAAACAAGAATAAATAATATTTATTGTGATTATAAACAAATGCTATCAAACCAAGAAAGGTTAAAGCTCAAACGACTAGTCCATATGTCACGATTTTGAGGCTACGTTATAAGATCCCCCATTTTAGTTATCTATTTTAAAACAACTTTTAGGTTATGTGTATTAAATAACTTTAATTTTCTTATGCTTTATCTAAAGAGGATTGTAAAAGTATTTGTTAGATTCCTTTATACAATAATTAGTATAAGGCGAATCCTTATGATGATAATAAACATAAATGATTTAGTATTATATGAGTTAAGCTCCCTCACAAATACAAGTCAATTGAATGTGATTATATATGAGTTATGCTCCTTCACAAATACAAGTAAATTGAATGTGATGATATCTGCATAATCAACTTATGGTTGGTACAAGTCAACTGTTGATCTATTTATTTTGTTAATTAAAGGATAGATTAGACCAAATTTATTGATAATATCTCATTTTAAATTTCCTTGTGATATTAATTAAACAACTGATGTGAAAGAGATCCAGGTTAGCTCCCCACGTTTTAGTTTTTTTTTTTTTTAAATTATTTTTTAGGCTTTTACGATTTAAATAATTTTATATTTTATTGTTAAATAACATTGTAGAAGTTTATATTTGTTTTGTTTTCGCAAAAATTGTAGATTTTTCATTAGTATAAGTCGAATCATTATGATTAAATAAAGTTAAAGGTTATAGTATTATATGAGTTATGCTCTCTCACAAATACATGTCAAGTGAATGTGATTATAATTGGGTAATACAATTGGTTATGGTACAAGTCAACCGTTGATTAATTTTGTTTTGCTAAGTATAGTATTGATTATACCAAATTTATTGATAACATCTCATTTTAAATTCCCTGGTGATATTAATTAAACAACTGATGTGAAACAGAGTAAATACATTTCCTTTCGTAAATATGAACGAATGTTATTGCAACGCGAATGGTTATAGCTTACACGATTAATCTATAGGTCAAGAGTTCGAATCTAGGTTAGGTACCCACGTTTTAGTAATATTTTAAATATCTATTTTTTGAGGCTTTTAGGATGTAAATAATTATTTGCATCTTTTTTATTGGTAAATAAAATTGTAAAAGTTTATGGAACAACTTCCTAAGCACTCTCAATACCATTCTTGTCCATTAATTGTAAAGTTTAACGTACTAGCTAAATTGATTTTCTTTTCCTTTTAAGAAATGAAAAGTCACAACTCTTCAAACTTGAAACTATTCATTATAATATTACTATCATTTAAAATTCCAAAGACTTCTTTCTTTTGATCAAATACCAATGCAATAGAACACCAAGCGTTTGGTAATTTATTAATAGCACACATATAAACCACAATTAATGAACATGATTGAGTTCATTGCCATGGACCTTCCTTCTAATCTAGGTTAGGTCACATTTTTTTTTTGTAATTTTTTAAAAACTATTTTTTGAGGCTTTTAGGATGTAAATAATTTTTAATTTCATATTTTATTGGTAAATAAGATTGTAGAAGTTTACATTTGGGTAGTTTTCGTAAAAAATTGTTGATCTATTTATTTTGTTAATTATATTATTGATTACACCAAATTTAATAGTGATATTAATTAAACAAGTGATGTGAAATTGAGTACATACATTTCGTTTCGTGAATATGAACGAATGTTATTGCAACGCGAATGGTTCAAGCTTACACGTATTGTCAATATGAGTATTATATGAGTAATGCTCCTTCACAAATACATTTCAATTGCATGTGATTATAATTTGGTAATACAATTCGTTATGGTACAAGTCAACCGTTTATCTATTTATTTTGCTAATTATAGTATTGATTATACCTAATTTATTGATAGCATCTCATTTTAAAATTCCTAGAGGTGTGAAAGGGAGTAATATATTTGCTTTCGTGAATATGAACAAATGTTATTGCAGCGCGGATGGTTAAAGCTTACATGATTAGTCGATAGGTCACGAGTTCGAATCTTGGTTAGGTCGTCGCCACGTTTTAGTATTTTTTTTTAAAAAAAATTCTTTATAGATGAATTTATTTTTTCAGTTATTAAATGAACAATGATACATTCATGATTTTCCGTTGATAAATGTAGGGTATTTATTACATTCTCTAAGCTATCAACCCCAATTTAGCCTTTGAACTCATTAATGTTCATTAAAATGTGTCAAAATGTATTTATTATACATTTATTAATGTCATTCAAAATGCATTTATTTAACGAGCACTGCTAATTGGCAAGACAAAATTTTGGCACGAATTGTCAAGACACGGGTAAATGACGAAAATGGCCCTTTGGCTCCAAAACCACTGATGAGGCTTTTGTTGGCTGCCAAATGTACAAATGGGACTCATACCTTAACTATTTCATTTTCTTTCATCTTCTTACTCTTTTTCATTCATTTTTTAAAGAAATCCTTTGACTTTCTTTTTTCCTCCTCTACGTTACTTCATTTGTCAGAGTTATAAAGAATTTTTAAGACTTGCCCAAAATGTCTAATATGCATATTTTACGGTATTATTTATTTGAGAGAAAAAATAAAGTGAATGTGGGAGAAAATTTCGAATTAATTTTTGAATGAAATGGAAGAAATTGAAGGTAATGAAATTACAAATAAAAAAATCATAAAATTTTGCGTATTAATTTCTTGAACCTTTTATTTTGCTGTACGTATTTTATAGAATGATATATACAAAATATGAGAATTTAGATATTTTGTTTTGTGTTTGTTTATAAAAGATTATACATTGATTTTTTAATATAACTTTTTTCATCATATATAAAAAAAATTAAAATTAAAAAAATGTTATAAATATTTTTTAAAAAAAAATTCTTTGTTCTATTCATGTATTTCTCTTTATAATAATCAAGTTATTTGCATTTACTTCGTATTTTAATTTATATTTTTATTTTAAGAATGTCAAGAATGAATTTTCATGTTCAAAATAACTTATGTCTTTTTAATTGATTATTTTTCTTTAAATCAAGCATCATCAAGACATAGTATATCACAACTAAATTTTTAACTTTTTGTAAAAAAAAAATAAAATTGTTGGAACGAATTTATCATATTTCATAGAAATAATTAAATTCTTAGATAATGCATACATTTTTTGAAGGATCCTTTATACAATTAGATCAATTTCTTACATTATCATATATATTCTAATCGACCAAAACCAAATAGAAAAAAAAATAAAAAAATTAAAGTGATAAAAAAATTGACTTAATTTCAACGTTTGAAAAATCAAATTATCGACCAAAACCAAATTGAAAAAAAAATAAAAAAATTAAAGTGATAAAAAAATCGACTTAATTAATTTGACGTAATTTCAACATTTCAAAAATCAAATTAATTTATTTAATAAAAAATTATCCAAACTAAATCACGGCTAATTCTACTAAAAATAATTAAATTTCAGCATTTGATAAATAAACTAATTAATATGAAAAATAATAAAATTACAAAAAGAAATGGAAAAGAAGAAGAAGATATGGAATTGGAGAAAAATAATAAAGAAATGGAGCCTTTAGCTTCTTCTTTTTAGTGGGACCCAATTTCCACCTGGCAAAATATGAAAAGATCTCATACAAGTATTGTCTGGCACGTAATAAGTGTGCCTCGCACATAATAAATTTTTTCTTAAAAGTATTAAAAGTGGTTTTACTTTTGAGGATAATTTAGGTACACGAAATAAATAAATTTACCCAAATGCCCTTAACTTTTCACCAAAATTACGAAAATACCTGATTTTTGTTGCTCATATCATTTCGGGCCAAAAATCTGTCTTGCCAATTATATTTTCCGTTATTTATTTTACCCATAGCTTAAATATTGGAACTCAATGATTAACATTATTTGAAAATGGATGTTCATTGCATGTTGATTGTGGAGTTGTTACAAACTATACTTATATGTTGATTTTATATTTTGAAAATTAGATTCAAACAACTCTTTATATGATATATATAAATAACATAAAATCTAAAATATACTAATATAATAAACTAAAACTTCACACATAATATATTGTTCGAATTATATTGTTGTTAGTATTTTTTGTCATTAAATTAGCTTAGAAGATAAATCTTTCATTATAAAACCGGATGAAGTAATGAAAAGAGGAGACAATGAGGCTCCTCTCAAGTAGTAGCTTTTGGAACGAATGCCTAGACAATTACACAATCCGCTTCATTAAATGATACGATTTTGGAACAACTTCCAATGCACTGTCAGTACCATTCATTTCCATTCATTGTTACACAGTGTAATCTGCCCGCAAAATACTACATTACTATACGAAACGAAAAGTCACAATTTGTCACTACTTAAAAGGGTTTCAAACTCTTCATTTCACTATTCTTGCCAAACCCCGAAAAAATCATTTCGAATTTAAACGTTTTTGAATCCGAAAATCGCCTTCAATCAAAAAAATGAAGAGAGCGAAAATTTCAGCGATGTGTGTTACATTTAATTTTGTTTTCGTTTGTATTCGATTGCTTAATTCGTTTTAATTTATAGATGTGTTTTTAATTTAATTATTTTTTCGGGAGAACTATTTAAAAAATATAAATCCGAGATCTTCGCCCTAGAACTAATTCACAAAGCTCGAAAGGAGGACAAGGCACTGCAAAATATGCTTTTGGCATAATATCTATCTTCATAGGCAGTGTATATGAAGATCAATGGGTAAAAACAATTGGTAAATAAGATTGTAAAAGTTTATATTTAGATCTTTTTGACAAAAATTGAAGATTTTCGAGTATTACATGTTGAATCCTTGTGATGAAAATGAATCTAAAGGATATAGTATTAACTGAGTTATATGTAATGATAAAAGTATAAAATAAAAAGCGATACATTCATGATTATATGAATTAAAAAATGTAGGGATTTTATTACATTAAGTTATCTAGCCGAATTATTTCTCTGAATTCAATGATTTTCATTAAATATGGCAAACTGTATTTATTTTGCATTTATTAATGTGATAAAAAAATCCCTTTTTTTAATTCTTCCCACAAATCAGACATTGGAACTTAATGATCAATAAGAATTCCGTATCATTAATTGAAAATGGATGTTCATTCCATGTGGATCGTGATTTTGTGATAACACATCCTATAAAATAATCTGTAGGTTTAAAAGAGATACTAATATGTTTATTTTGTATTTTAGATACAAACAACTTCACACATAATATTTGTCATTGAATTAACTTAGAAGATAAATCTTTCAATAAAAGAGTCGGTCGATAAAAGTATGAAGTAATGGAAATAGAAGAGAGTAGCTTTTTGAAACGAATACCTAGACAATTACTTCTCACAATCTCCTTCATTAAATGATCTGATTTATGGAACAATTTCTGAAGCACTCTCAATACCATTCATCTCAAATGATAAGTCACAGCTCTTCAAACTTGAAACTCTTTGAATCCGAAAATCTAACTTGAGTGTTTGTCTTCCCCAACTTAATAGCTTGTACATAAAGTTTCCACACACTTCCCAAAGACAACTAGCTACTCCTTCTACGAGAGAGTTGATATTCATTAAGAAGCGTAAATACAGTTCCTTTTGTAATTATAAACGAATGTTATTGCAGCGCAAATGGTTAAAGCAAATATTAAACATTTAATCAATAAGTCACGAGTTCGAGTCTAGGTTAGGTCCCCACATTTATGTTATTATTTTTGCATCGCTTCCCATTCATTATATTTTAATTTTCGACTCAAAGTTTTTGATTAAATTTATTATCCATGAAATTAATAATTAAAGGTCTGAAATACCTTATATCATAATAAATTTTGATAATGCATTAATTTAATTATATTTTAAATTCTTATACGCAATAAAATTGATCTTAAAAAAGAAGAGCGTAAGAAATTCAACTTATCAAATCAAATCTTGTCAAAATTCTAGGTGTACTCGAGAACTTATCTTAGACTTGAAAAAATAATAAAACTATTTCGTCTGTTGGGCTTTGTTATATTTATTACTAAAAAAATTTGATATAAGAATAAATTTATTTTCAATAATATTAATAACGAAAGGTTTGAAAATTTTTATATCATAGAATATTTTGATGATTAAATTAATTAATTAAATTTATATTCTTACCTTCCGATAAAAGATCTTAATTAATGGATTTGCCTTACATAGGAAGAGTGCAAGAAAATTCAACTAATCAATTCAAATCTTGTCAACTTTCTAGCCTCTAGATGTACTCAAGCATTTCTCTTAAGCTTGAACAACTAATCCATTCCGTCATTTCACGTTATTTACATTTCGATATAAGAATATAATTTATTTTTCATGAAATTAGTATTTTAAACTCCTCAAACAATTATTACGTAACATTAAAAATATTAATGATTAAATTAATTAATCGAACTATAGTTTCTTACCTTACAAAAATTGGTCATTTATATTGGTATGAAAATGTTATTTTTTACTTTCTTACCTTCTAAAAAACTTCAATAAATGGATTAAAAAAGAAGAGTGAATGAAAATATAACTCATCAAATCATGTCTTTTCAACAAGTTGTAGGCATACTCAAGTAGTTTTAATTAGAGTGAACAACTACATTAACCTCGTCCATTCACGGATTTTATTTCTTTTTCTTTTATTTTCCTACTAATAATTGTTGGAGACCAATTATCTAGTGACAAATTTACTCGTATCAAATAATCATTTTTGAACACACGTAACATTTTATATTCTTACCATCTATAATAAAGGGATTAAAAAACAAGAGTGAATAATCTGATGCATTCTCACATTTTGGTTCTTTATTATCTAGTGACAAATTTAATATTAATTTTTTTAATTTTGTAGTAAAAAATAGATAAATAATAAAGAAATTTTGTAGTAGTAAAATTGTCATTTTTACTCCTATGAAAAGATATTTTGAACACACATAACATTTTATTTTCTTACATCATAATAAACTTGATTAACAATTCATTTATCATATATTAAAAAAGGAAGGGTGAAATAAAATTCAACTCATCAAATCAACAGTTTTCAAGGAGTGATAAGTATACTCAAGTAGTTTTAATTAGATGAAGAGAAAGATCTCGAGTCACACATTATCGTTCCTTCTCTTTTATTTTCGATAAACAAATTTTTGGGAGCCAAACACGTCACTTTTTGCTCCAATCTTTTCACTATAAATTGAGACTCTCGGTAAATGTATTCCTCACACCAAAACCATTTCAAAATATAAATTTATACTTACTTGAAAAAAGACGAGTTTTGAGAACTACACAACTCCTTATAACAAAGAAGGGCAATGTCATTCCCAACCTCTCCAGGAGGTTGTGGAAATGTTATATTACATAAAACAAGAGTCATACTAGAAAATGGAGGAGGAAATAGCAGAGTTCCTGAAGCGGCTGATCGAATGGAAGGGTAAGAGGTGGATCAAAATGATGCTTTTAATGGATGAACCACCCCTTACCCAAACTTTTGAGATATACAAGAAAGTGGCTGCTAAATCACCAAATGGTTTTGCTGTTGGCGCCGACGGAGTTTCTGGAATTACTCCACGAGCAGGAGAGGGAACTTCACTTAATGGTTTGTCCGAGGAAAAGAGGGCTTGCCAAAGGAGCATGGAGTTGTAGGTTTCTTGGCAAAACATAAGGACGCTGGATGAGGTCCTTTTTGCTGTATTTTATTTTAGTTTTTTTTGTTGTTGTTGTTATGTTTACTCCCATTGCATAATGCATGGGGTTAGTATGTAATTTTTTTTTGTTTTCTATCTATGATTATGAAAATAACCATTATCTACTTCTAGTGTTAGGTGTGTTTGCTAAATTACTAATAAAATTTAACATAGATCTATGTGAAAGTAAACAATGACAGACCAAAATGCCATTAAAAAACTAAGCTACAAAACGGATAAAAAAAGACGTAATTAAATCATAAGCACTGCTAGCCACCATAAAACAATGTAATTTCTTCATTAGCACTACAATCGTAATAATGACTGGGTTTTTCCATAAATAAATTATTCAAAATCCATGATACACTTAACATTTGATGAAGACGATCTCGACAATACATTGTTAATCTTCTTTGATGTTCGGCGCGTCAATATCTTAAGGGGAACATCGTGCAGAGAAAGTTTCTTGTAAAGCCACCGTTCACTTCCTATTTGGTTAAATAACTTGCAACTGGAAAAAAAATACATAGGTTATCAAACATGAATGTAAACAATTGATTTAGATTAAAAATTACATAACTTAATCTTAAATTTAATAAATCGTTGAATGAGTTGGAAGCAACCCTTTCTACAATTTCACCAAGCAGACCATTATCAAAGGATTCAATAGAAGAATGTAGCCTTTTCATTTCATTAATTTCAGGATGATTTCCGTGTTATAAGATGTTACAATGCATAGTGCTGATGTTTGACAAAATTAACATTTATAAAGGCCACAAAATAATATACTCAAGAAAATTTTTAAAAAAACTTATATTTTAACTTGACTATTTTGTCCATGACTTCGAAATATTGAGTATTACCACTATCAAAGTATTAGAGGATAGCCAACCTGTTGGGCCTGCCATGATACCACAATAGACCCAACAATTAGACTCATTTCAAGAATATTGAATGAGTTGATTTGGAACTGGGTTGAGTAGAGTTTAAATGACGGGAGTTTCGTAAATGATTTCCGTCTATTTTGTTATGGAGGATTATGTGTATTACTTTCTCAATTTGATCTTAATAATAAAAATTTCAAATATACTTATCACTAATGATTAAAAAATATTTTTAAATAATGTACGATTACAAATTACATGAATAATCTACTCCTTTATACCACCGCCTCTACCACCTCTACCAGCCCTTTGACCTACACCCTGTTTCCCACCACCCCTCCGACCTTGACTAGTCTCACCCACTTGATCTGCATGATAATATATTCTATTCCACCTTTCACCACCTCTCCTACATCTATTAGTCGGAGGCCTTCCACGTGTTCGAACTTCTCTTAGGTTCCCAATGAATGTTACATCTTCTTCTGAGTCTGGATCACCAACGTTGGGGGGGACTGCCATTTCATCATTCCAATTACAATATGGATTGAAACGTCCTTTCAAAACATTTTTAAAATCCGCATATTTAGCGTTGTTGTCGAACACAAGATCATAATTCCTATCAAACCATTTATTTAAGGAATTGTACTTCTTGTACTCGTAAAGTCATTGATGGATAGCCTCCTTGAAAGAATTTACCTATGTGTGGTCGAATTACGTCCTTTCTCCATCGGCGTAAAATATATCTGTCATGGAACATTTTAATTCTACAATGAGACATAATCTTTAAAATGTGGCAGCAAACAACACCTTCACTTTGGAAATTCTTGCAATTGCAACCCGTATATCGATTACGTGGCCGATATTTCATAATGTAAACAAATCAATTTCTATGAAAATCATTAGATATGGAATAACATTTACTTGTACTTCTCAACTCCCTCCTTGACATTGAAATCATGGTGTCTTTCAATTTCACAGTGGTACAACCGCTTCAAATGCTCTGCTGCAAAGGCATTGTAAATAGGTCGACTATAATGGGTTTGAAGCTGTAAATCCCAATCAAAACCACTACAAGGTGTTGCATACTTTTTTCGTGAGTCAGCTTTTGCTTGAAGTTCCTTCTCATATTTAAATTGCAAGGCTAACTCATCTTTGTTCGACTTAATTGCTTTAGAGAGCTTCGATCGGATATATAATCATAAAAAAATGCATGCATTGACTCACTTTTTTGGGTGGACATCATGCCAGCCCAAAAATAGTGTTTTAGGAAGACAGGGATCCATTTTTCCTTCTCCAAGTATAGATTATGAAACCATAATCTATGCTGAAGCTCGTATTTTTGAATAAAGCCAGCCCATTTTTTCTCAAATTCGTTAATAGTGATGCTATTATAGATTATTGATTTAAACTCGGACTTGGCAATCTTAAAGTCCCACACACCCTTAAGCTTTGTAGGCAACTTTGTCATGATGTGCCAAATACAATACCTATGGATGGTGTCTGGAAGTACTTACGCAATTCTTTGCTTTGATACTCTCACATTGATCGGTGAGGATAGCCGTTGGAGGTGCCAAGTAGAGAAAACAAATTTGTATATCTTAATATCCTCACTTGTGAGCAAAGCGCAGCCCAAAAGAATAGACTGTTTATGTTGATTCACACCAACAAAAGATGCAAACGGCATGCGCCATTGATTTACCAAGTACGTTGAATCAAAACAAACAACATCATTAAACTCCCGATACGCATATTTGCAATGTGTGTGAATCCACACTACGTTGCGAAGTCTACCAATATTATCCGTGTCAATTACATAAAAAAATTCATCGTCCTTCAAATCGCATCAAGCGAAATTTTTTGTATTGCCGCAACATCTCATAACAATGTCCTCATCTGCGTTGTTGAAGAATGTAGTTTCAACAGTCTTTTAGGTGTGCATCCCATTCTATCTGGACCACCTGCTTGTACTTTCAAAAGTCTAATGCTTTTGGCAGGTCTAATTCCTGCAATGTCATGGGCTTCAAGGTTTCGTTTTAATGCCTTACTTATTTTTCTATGGCAACCAAAAAGGCGTGCCGAAGATGGTTGCAACTCATGGTTGTGCTCCGTCGTAGCGTTGTTACGCGACATGAACCATCCCGGGCAAAGACAACACAATTAACTTTGTATTTGCAATCAACCCTTTTACTATAATTCTTAGCAAGGTTGGTTTTCTACTCTTATCACAAGCAAATGAGACATACCTAGCGTATTCACAACCTCTCTTTTTGAAGTCTTTTTAAGAACTCCAAATCCATTTAAACGACTATATTCTTTATAAAAAGCAAGAAAAGATTATAGACCATATCTACAAGAGGCCTTCCATTTATTGTTGTCCGAAAAATTATCATCATTAGCCGAATTTGTTTGTTCATCACATTCTTTCTTCGCCTTCATATTCCTCTCCGTCACTAACACTTATTGATTCCTCTTGCTCCGGTTGATTCATTTCTTCAAAGAGCGTGTTAATAACATCTTCATCATCACTATGCAAATAATGTTCTGGCCCATCGTATGCATCATCAGAATCTTCATGATGTTCATCATTTTGGGACAACAAACTATCATCCTCATCTAATCCCAAAACATTATTCAATACATTGTTTAATTGGCTATTCTGACTAGTCGATTCCATCTTGTTAAAATTATATAAATCCAACAACAAAATAAATTCTTGATCAACAAATAAAAATAAAAACGGATGAGAGTGAATAGTGAAGTTGAAAAAGATAAAAGGAGTAAAGTGAGAGAGAGAGTAAAGTTGAAGGAGATAAAAAGAGAAAAGTAAGAGAGAGAGTAAATAATAATTAAAATGTCAAAGGTGGTTTTCCTCTTTGAAGGGAAATACAAGTGGTTTTGGAGCTAAAGGAACATTTTTGTCATTTACTCGTGTCTTGATAATTCATGCCAAAATTCTGTCTTGCCAATTAGCAGTGCTCATACATAATACATGTGAATTATGAGCCACAAAGGTATACATAACGTACATATTTAATGGATGTTTTGAAGTAATATTTTTGAGCAACTTTTTGGCAGCATAAACATCCACCTTAGTTTCCCAATAGTAATTGAATCAAATATAATAATTCCGTACAAATTTCGTTGAATTAATCAAACAATTTGTCCCATAGACATGTAATTTTGAATGCAACTATTTTGTGAGGAAAAAGATGTTCGGTGACTTGTGAATATCATTATCATCTTAATCAAGAGTGTGATTGGAACGTAGGAAAAAATTTTCTTGAAAAATAAGTGAATTTTTTAATTTACTTTTTGATATTTCATAAATGAATTAGAGTCTCTTTGGTTAAACTTTAAAATAGTAGTTTTTTAAAAAGTCAAATTTTAGTAACTTTAAAGTTAAAAAATGAAGTAAGAAGTACTGCTTTTAACTTTTTCAAAGTCATTTTAAATTTATTAGAGTTATTTTTAACTTTATCATTCTCAAAAGTTAAAAATATCTTGAAAGTAAATTTGACCAACTTTTAAGTTAATTCAAACATGCAATTATTGTTTCAAAACTAGTTATATGTAATTTAGGAAAATGTTATACGGCTGGAGATGAGGTGCGAGATGGGTGTCGGAGTGGCATGGGTACCTAGTCAACGAGCGGTAAAAGGTTGTGGAGGAGATAATAATTTTGGAATGTTAATTATGAAACTTGTTTTTCGTATTTCCTCTAGACAAATCATTTTCCTTGAGTTTCTTGAAAAAAGTATTTACGCAACTAGACAATCAAAACTGATTTTTTTTTGCACCAAACACACCCCAAGTGACTAAATATTAAATAATTCTCACATTAAAATACATGAATTTTTTTTTATATAAAATAAAATATGGATAATATTACATATATTATCATTTCGAGAATTAACAAATAAGTGTTTTTCAAAGAAGTGACAAATAGTTCAAAGTAAGGTCGTTCAAAATCGTTAATTTGAACCAAATTTTTTTTTGATTTATTTGTAATGGATTATTGGTTTAGCAATTTTTTTAATAATTTTGATTTTTTTTTTAATTATTGAGTTGTCGGTTCTTAATGGTTTGAAGTTTTTTGTTAACAGGTTAATCGATAACCCAATATTAAATTAAATAATTATATTCATACCATTTGGTATATAAAGTCCTTGACTTAGAAGTTTAGTTTAATACTTTTATTTTAGGTTGTCTCAAACTTTCGATTATTTTACAATGTGTTAATGTTTACTTTTGAGCAAGATGCATTCTGACAAACTCATGTGCATGTTTTTTTTTTTTTTTTGATAACTAGGAAACCGCATCCGCTATCCTTGGGTGCGCACAGGGTAAAACTCCCGCTTCTATGCAATATCTCGCAAATCACAAAGGAAAGATAACTCGCACTAGACAACTCCGGTGTGACGTGCTCGACAGGAAAGGCAAACCCCTTGCTTTCATGACAAAGGGTTTCGAACTTGAGAGCTCCAACATGGAATCCCAATCCCAAACCTTTGGGCACCACCCCCGTTTCATGTGCATGATTTATTTGGTTTGTTACCTTGCCCCCCTCTTCACCAAGTCCAGCAACTCACTGTGGGATTAAGCAAAGAGCGACGTCGGCGGCATGGGAACGTCGGTTCAGGTGACGCCACTGTGTGGAGTATTTAATGAGAACCCACTCTCTTACCTCGTCTCCATCGATGGCTTCAATTTCCTCGTCGATTGTGGTTGGAATGACCACTTTGATACTTCTCTTCTTCAACCCCTTTCCAGGTCTCCCACAAACAAACACAGTATCAATTTCATTTCGTTTCACTTCAATGTATATAATTTTGCTACTTCTCGGAGCCAAACAAGTGTAAAATCGTTTGCTAGCTTGTGCATTTGACAACAGATAGTTTGTTATTGGATTGATTCTTCATCTATTGATTGCTTTAAACTATCCTGTGCTGAAACAATATGTCTTGTATTGATGTTCAGGGTGGCTTCAACGGTGGATGCTGTATTGATTTCACACTCTGATACATTTCATCTTGGTGCCTTGCCCTATGCCATGAAACAACTCGGTCTTTCTGCTCCCTATTTATGCTACAGAACCAGTGTACAGGCTTGGGTTACTAACTATGTATGATCAGTATCTCTCACGGAAGGTGAAGCTCTACTCTGGCCTTATCTATGAATTATTCAATGCAATTGTTATCTGTTGATACTCAGTCTATAAATTCTGGGGTGTTTTAGCTTATATGTTTTATAATCGAACATTACACCTGTATGTTGAGCGTCGGTCCTTGACATTGATGTTGTGTATAAATGTTTAGCTTTGCACTGAATTATGTCAAGGTATAGAAAAAACAATGTTTGACGCTTGGAATATGTGTTATAGGGATAATTTATCATGAATCCTTCCCGACTCATTGACAAAAAGGATTAATTAACTTTCACTCTCTTTATTTGCATAGTAAACTAGAAATTCATATTACTGATTCAGATACTATCTTCTTGGTATAGCATGTCCGTTAATGCTAGCCAACCCTTTCAAATTAGAGAAGAAGTAAGAACTCTGGAAATAAGATTTGTAAATGTGACTAACCATTATCAGTCACAAATATACTAACTTGAGTGTCACTTAATTTAATATAACTTTTCACTTATACTAACAGGGTTCAGAATTTTTGAAGGAAAAAAAAAAGAGTGGAAGTAATAGAACACGTCTCTATTGGGATTCCAGGACCTATAGGAACAATATTTGGCTGCTGAGAAACTAAAAGTCCAGTGTCTGACAAGATCATTTGTGTTTGTTACTTTTGAGTGTGTGATCGTGTAGAAGTAAGTCCATTGACACTCTCCTCTTGTGCAGCAAGTTTCAGAGTTTGATTTATTCACCTTGGATGACATTGATTCAGCATTCCAAAATGTGACCAGATTAACCTACTCTCAAAATCATTACATGTCTGGTAGGTCTCTTTTCTTGTTGCCACTTTTATCGAGTTCAACTCATGTCCGTATTGTGGTTTATTATATCAAGTATAATTTAGTATCATCCTTCATATTGTCAAGAAGGTAAAGTTACCCATGACATTGATGAGTAAAAATTCAACTGCTTCTTAATAGTTTGTTTGGTTGCAAGTCTTGACCACCAACTCATTTTGAAGTAGTTACAACATACCCTAATTAGTAAATGGAACTGCTGTTTTATTATAGGAAAAGGAGAAGGAATTGTGATTGCTCCACTGGTAGCTGGTCATCTGTTAGGAGGTACCACCTGGAGGATAACAAAAGATGGGGAGGATGTCATATACGCTGTTGACTTCAATCACCGTAAAAGAAAAGGTAAAACTAGAACAGTCTTGTTATCCAGTTAAATGATTCTACTCTACTGTGATCCTAATATTATGATCTCTATCTTTTTCCTTTCAGGCATTTGAACGGAACTGTTTTAGAATCTTTTGTCCGTCCAGCTGTTCTAATAACAGATGCTTTTAATGCTTTAAACAATCAACCTCCCTAGGCGCCAAAGGACCAAGAGTTTCTGGGTAATTATTGCTCCTTTTCATTTTCGTTTTTTTTTATCTCAGACCTGCTTGTCCTTCAGACTTCATTGGTTTAGGGGAATTACAGAATACACATGATACATTTTATAAATTCTACAATTATTAACTTGCTTATTTAGAGGACTTTCAGATTATCATTTGCTCTTCCCTACCCCCTTTCAAAAGAAAAAAGATCATTAGTTTTAAATTTGAAGAACTTTGAATAGACTTCATTGGGTTAGGGAAAGTGACAAATACACACAGCACATTGTTTAAGTTTTACAATTATTAAATTGTGTATTTGGAGGACTTTTAGATTGTCAAATCATCTTCCCTTTAAAGAGCAAAAAATAATGGTAGCAGATGAACTTAAGTTTTACTGATCATTATATATTCTTTTGTATGGCCAGTGTAGTAAAAATAATAGCATTAGAAAAATCTAGTTAATGGAGAAACCTTCGTGAAAACAATCATAAAGATAAGGAAGTGAATAGTTTCAAAAAAACGATAAGTGGATAAGTACAAACTAAACATGGTATCATAACGAGGATCCATCCCAATTCTTGTTTCCTAATGTTGATAGATTGTTCACACTTCTAGTAATCGGGATAGTGTCTGGACTTGCGAGGTGGGGGGTGGGGTGATGAATGAAATCCCACACTGGAGATGGATGGGCTCATTGAACTCTTAATATTATTTGGACAATCCTCTCTTTGGAGCTAGCTTTTGTGATTGAGCTAGGCCCTCGTTCCTTTATAATACAAATTACGGACGGTACTAGTTTTGAAATCCAAAAACTATAACGGAAAAATCATTATTTGGAACTGTGATCGAAGTGTCCTATTTGATGCCACGGGTGGTATGAAACAATGACATTGCATTTGGGAGGACCATCACCATCTTTTGGTGGCCCACTGCGTACAACTTCATTTACTCCATCCAGGGACGATAGTGCCCCTTATAGTAATATCGCCGCACGATAAAAAACGCGGAAAACATTCCATAGAGGTGTGTTATTATCTTGACAAAACTTAAAGACACAAATTAGTTTTTCAATAAGCGAGAAATCCGCTGTGACCCGCCACTTTGGACCAATCACAACCTTCTAAGGTCGGTTGGATACGGGCCCAGCCCTGCCACTTCTCCACTTAAATACCAGGGCTTCGCTTTGCATGGTGTGGGGGGATTAAACTTGGAACTAAGCCCATAGAATCCTCCCACGCTTTTGCCACTTGAGAGAGCAAATGATATGCCAATATGGTGGAGATGGAATTTATGATTTGATGCATTAGTTTCACATTACCGGTATGAGAAATTGGAATGTTATTGCCATTTCCCATGACGATATCCTCAGAATTGTGGTAGTCTTGCATAGTGTCTAGACTCTGTATTATGCGAGGCAATATGGTGGGTTACACCCGCATCGGCGGCCAGTAAAGCTTGACTTATGCAGGCGTGCAAACATAATTATCATGCGCTTGAATATGGTTATGGTAGTGTCGACATACGCAAGCAACACGCCCTCTGTCATTCACGAGTTAGCGAAGAGGTTCTTGCTCCCAGCCCAGGACCTGACATTCGATGCCTTAAACTTGTGATCGGTGAACCAACATATCCTTTCTCTCTAGACTCAAATATACGTGCTTCAATGATATAAATAAATCTTAGTGGAAATTTAATCATTACATTTGGTTCATTGGCCTAAAAAGTCATTTCAAGACATTATACATATCTTCCTCGTTACAATGGGAGGCTATAATCTTAAATACATGACCATGATATTTACACGAGGCTTCTAGGACCTTGAACACTTAATACACTCACGCTAAACTCGAAAATGCACGCTAGACTATAGCGGGCTCAATATAGTTGTTGAGATAAAGAGGTATACCTAATGAAACCCAATCATTTTGAAAATTCAAGCTTTTGCATCATGAAAAGATGCAACGTTCCTAACAAAGAAGGACGTGAATATCGTGGAATAGTACTCGTATGATAAAACAAAATCAAATGTAAGAGGATAACACAGCGCAACTACATGTTGTAGGTTGAGGGCCGCAACAGAAACTTTGACAAAATTTTTTGTTTATGTAACTAAATGTCTTTAAAAAGAACTTAGCAAATATTAGTACTTAAATCCCGTCAAAAGAACCTAACTAATATTAATAGTGTTGCATATTTATAACACATATGCCAACCTTTCACTTACAACATTTGGAATTACAAATGAGGCTGCGAGAAATAAGGAATCCGAAGCAAGAGTTACAAAGAAACCCACTAGCCGTTCGCATATGTGTGTGTTGCACACAGTCTGCCTTTGAGAGGCCTACTTTGGCGTCACTATCACTCGCTTAGTTGCGTGGACTCTTGACGTGTCTCGCCATCGGATTCTCAAAAAATACACTACTTCACGAGGTAGATGACATGCGGTAGTTGACATTTTGAAGAGTCCGAGTAACGTGGGTTTTTCCTTTCGCGACAATGGCCTTATTAGCTCATTTATTATTGCCAACGTCATGCCTGCGTCTTGGCGCATTTCACTTTGTCATGCTAACTCTTTGTTTCTCGTGCCACTCCTTAGCTTTCACCTTGTGTGCCTTGTCTTAGTTTTCTTTAACCTTTGGCATTAGTCCATGATTTTCCACTTGGTTTGACCTTGGCACATGCCATGCTATCGTGTCATTGCTCGTGCCACCAACGCCCGTGCCATACCATAGGCGCACCAATTTTGTGGGTTTGTTGTCAGCAGCGTATGATTGATTCGTCCCATACGTAGGCCCAAAACAAGGTCATTCATGCCAACCCTTTGTATTGCCATGCCATTTGGGA
>JAJTWQ010000626.1:0-38558 GCA_029007595.1 Solanum commersonii
TCGCCTGGGCTGAGTGGGTCGACATGATGTTTAGCCGAGTGGATGAGCCCTAGTCCCATATCCTAACACTTAGCCTCAGAGAGCGAAGTGGGGGTAAGGTGTATGCTAGTCTTCGTGCGGCAAATGGGTGTCCGAGAGGAACGCATTTGAAACAGGTGGATTACTCGAGAGAGAACTTATTTCCATTTAAAGCTTAGCATAGTCACTATTATCTTGCAAATTTCCTATTGAAAGCATGTACTCAGCAATTTATCTCAACTTGTATTGCGGTCACATCCCAAGAACCTTTCCCCATACTTGGCTTTCTTGTTTATTTTGTTGTTTCAGCACTTGTTATAAAACCCTCAGTTGATAATTCACACTTTCGTGTCACCCCCTTTAATTTACTGTGTCTTTTATCACAAACATCTTTAACTACGACTAACTTTAATAAAATTCTAATTGGTTATTAATTCTCAAAATTGCTCCCTTGGGACACGATTCCAACCCTCGGTGGGTTACTATATTATCGACTATCGTAGACACTCATATCATAGGATAGTGTCGTTGGTTACGATAAGCATCAAAATGGCATCGCTTTTAGGGAGTGGTGTTATTTAAGAATTTTTAGTTCACTAGAATTTTCGTCTTATTAATCGTAGAGTATTAACTTTACTCTAGTTTTTTTCTTTGATTTTTTGAGTGTATATAATCCCAAGGATCATTGGAATGAATCTCTGTTTTTCTGTAGTTTTAGATTTACTAATCTTAGTTATAGTTTTGCTTTGCTTGTTTGAACATCACAGCAAGGAACAAACAATAGATGACCATTATGGATATCTCACGAATCATCCCCTGTTGAAACTATTGGTCCTTAGGGACAACCTCTTAACATTTAAATAGGTAGGGGATGAAACAATTCAGAACATGTGGCTGAAGTTTCAATGATCTTGCAACCATGGCCCTCTCTCACGGGGTGACGATAAGGCACTCGGAGTATTTCCATAGTGGTCTTGGACAGAGAATAGAAGCATAGCCGATTAGATTTTCGAGGAGGCGTGCTATACCACAGCACTATAAATTTGTCGAAAAACTCTTCATGGCATGGTAGCGACCAGCAAAAGCCAAAAAGAAGCGAGAGTGGGAGGCACTCATTAACCGAGTTGGATGATCTATCCAACCAAGTCACGAATTGGAAGTACAAACCATGGGTTAAGAAAAGTACCACTCCCTCCATGAGTGTAGTCATGGGGAAGAAAGCGTGGGAGGTGTGCAGGAGATAAAGCTCTTTCACTTATTCAAAAGAAATGAAGGGCACTGAGGAGATGTTGAATGAGATGAAGGAAAATATCACAATGCTAAATGAAGCATCAACCTCTCACTCCCATGACCATCCAAGTGCAGGATGGTCAAATTGGCCATTTGATATCAGGGCCACTACCCACCCACCATTCGCCAAGGATTCGCCTAATTACAACATGAGAGAATCCAAGGACGAAGAATAATTATTGACTTGCATCGTGTACCACGATGTTAACTAAAGGCACTTGTGGGAGGCAACCCAAAACCCTTTCTTGCTTTATTTTACCTTATGAAAATAATAGTGTGTTGTTTGTATAGGTTGAAACGAGGGAGATGATTGAAAAAGGATATGGGGCAAACAAAATTCAAGTTGGCGGAGCACTAACAAGATTTGCAAACACAAAGCATTGTCGGCCAAAACCTGTGGACTTCGGCGGTCTGAAAAGAGTTGTGGCGCATCGCCAACCATGTCACGATATCGTCGAAGACCGCCGTTGGAATCTTCATAGGAGATGCGATCTTGTGACATTTGGTGAACTAATTAAACATTTGGCATGTCACCGAATAACTAGGCGAATAGATTTACATCACCAAGCGAGCAAGAAGCGGGCGGTTTTGCAAACCATAGGTTTAAAAGTCCCATGTCACTCATTTTCTCTCATTTCTTCAACCTACCAAATTCACATGCTCTCTATTTTTATATTTTTAATGCACTTTTGGAACATTGTGGTTCATTTATTTGTGAATTTGGATTGTATTGCTGCCTAGCACTTCATTAGCAACTATTCAACATCAAAGTCAGCAATCGAACATCGCATGTTAAAATATTATACTTTTTACTCATTTGCATAATGATGAAAGTGTTAAACCTCTCGAGTCTCTAAGTCACCGAGGTTACATATATTTTCGATTGTGAAGTGGTATATATTGTATGATTCAAGGAATTTCCACTTAGGTATGCATTGAGTTAAATTGTTACATGGTGGGAATAGAAGTTTCTATATGTTTCGTTGAAATTGAGTTATATATTTGTGGTTACATTAAGCGGGGGGTTGGGTAAAAATTGAAAGGCGGGGTTGATAATGGACAAAAAGAGTTGATCGGTGAAATAAGCAAGCATTACCGGATTATTCGGTAACTTTAACAATTTTCTTCTATTTTTATGTACTGATTGAACTGTAACTCTCGGTCAGTTTGGTTCGCATAACACACCTGGCGGATCGTGAAGAGCAAAGTATACCAAGGAAGCTAGGAAAAAGAGACGAATTCCTTTCGATCTTAATATCCACCCATGTGATCGGAGCTTAGTTAATGCAATGCATACCTTTAGAGCAGCTTAGGAGATAGATCAGATGATTGCAGCAAATCTTGCTGTAGAGACTAAGGCAAAGGGAAATAGTGGAGACCAAAGTGACAATGCTCCAGGGACCATTGTTTTACTTCAGAAAGATGCACCGATGTGCGGACGGATGGAGACGACTTCTTAAATAGGATCAATCTTTACCTCCCTCTGTTTGTTTTTCTTCATCTGCCCTTTGGATACTTATTTCTTGCATTTGAGGACAAACACTTTTTATTTGTGGTAGGGTGAGGCCCACGCCTTTTGTGTTGATGTCATGTTTTGTTACGTATATATTTGGGTTGTCTGTTTTTAATTATTATTTTAAATTATTGCTTTTCTGTGGATGTTTGAGCTTATGGCTCTTGTTGTTTCACTTGCAAAATAATTTTTATCCTTTCGAAAAAAAATTGCCACATCTTGTGTTAAAAGTCATTGTTCGTTTGCAAAAATAATTTGAGTCTCAGTTTCGATCAATACTGATGACTTGAATAGTGCTCCCAATTGAATAAACATGAATGTACGGCTATGATGAGGCCAAATGAAGTTGCATAGACAATGTGTGAACTCTCTGCATCTCGTTGTGATTAGCCATTAATCAAATTGATTCTCTTGTGATGTTGTGTGATTAGCTTACTTTGAACCATGCATTAATAAACCTAGAATTTGCCCCGTTAATCGATTGATTTAGAAAAGTTTGTACTTTGAGTGTGAGCCAATTTGGCATATACCTATTTTTGTGACCTACCTGTGAGCGTGTGAAACTCTTTTAAATACCTTTGAGCCTTACCTTTCTTTGGAAGAACCTTGATAAACCCTAGATTTTTTTCATCCACTACCTATAATCCTCTTGAGATGTTTTTAGTGAATAGCCCACTTAGGCCAAAAGTCTAAGTTGGGGGTGTGGTGAAAAAGAAAAAGAAAAGTCAAGAAGTGCAAGAAAGCCTCCTGAACCTATTGTATTGCAAAACAAAATGGAAACCCTCCATATATATAAAAAAAAAAGGAAAAGAAAAGAAAGAAAAAGAAATTTGTAGAATAAAAGTGCAAAAGCGGGTTTCCAAGCAATACATGGAGAATGAATAATAGGATGACTTATGAGCACTAGAATAATTAAGGAAGGAAGGGAAGAGGATGTCTTGAGAACATCACATCTCACGAGGAAAAAGTCACTAAGCCTAAATGACCATACCTTTACATTCATCCCCATTACAAGCCTTAGAAAGACCTATTTGATCTTGAGTCAGTTGGATCGAAAGTCAATTGGAAAATAAGGGCAAACCTATGGGTAAAAACATGCATTGTGTTCCTCTTTTTGAGTGTGAGCGTTGTATTTGATTCCTGATTTTAAATTGACTCATATGTGTGTGTGAATATGGAATCATTCTTTGTCAGAGGGCATTTAGATACTTTGGTTGAGCTTGAACTTGCACAAGTAGCAAGTATTACGAGCATGAAAATCTTTGGTGATGGTGTGTCACAATTTGAATCTTCGAGTACACAATTAATCCTTGCATAAGTAAATTGAGTCTTGTTGTGTGCATTCATGATTTAGTCTTGTGTAGAACTATTTGAGGCACCCTTGTTCAACGGTTGAACTTGAGTCCGCGAAGACAAGCAAGAATGCAAGGATGCTAAAGGCAAGACACTGAAGGCGATGAGCTGACCAAAGGGTGGATCGCTGAGTTCATCAGCGATCTCGACTAATGTCGCCGAACAATCCTCCACAGCACAATCTGTGAAAACTATAAATATTATTTAGAATTGTAGTCTTAGGAGAGATCGGAGTGTGGAACAATTATTATTATTATTATTATTTCACTTTAGAATAAATTCTAGCTAATATTTTCTCTCAAATTTGGAGAGGATTTTGTGGAGACTTGAAGAAAGGAGTTCTTCTTCCCCAAGTTGGTTGTGGGTATTCTCTATTGACTTCCCTTTGCTTAATTCAAGGTTTAATCTCTTATACACAGTTGATTTCATTATCATATTAGGTATAATTTCTTATTTCTTGATGTGTGGCTAAAAACCCCCATTCTTGGGGTGTGATTTAGCAAATATGGGTTGATATTCTTGTTGGGTCTTGCTTGCTGATAGGTTAGATGTATTTAAATGGTGATTTCACCTAGTGGTTGTTATTTAATCTAAAGGGTTTGTAGTTGCAAATACAAAGCCACCCATGTGTTTTTGGCTTGCCCGAAAGGGAGGTCGCGAAACCAAAACCACTAGACTGCTGGCCTAAGGAATGGGTCAACATGAGATTTAGCCCGAGAGGGTGAGCACTAGTCTCATATCCTAACACTCAGCTCGAGAGAGTGAGTGGTGTAAGGCGTAGGCTGGTCTTCATGCGCCAAATGGGTGTCCGAGAGGAACGCATTTGAAACGGGGTAAGTTACCCGAGAGGGAACTTATTTCCATTTAAAGCTTAGCCTAGTCACTATTATCTTGCAAAATTCCTATTGAAAGCATGTACCCAGCAATTTATCTCAACTTGTATTGCGGTCACATCCCAAGAACCTTTCCCCATACTTGGCTTTCTTGTTTATTTTGTTGTTTCAGCACTTGTTATAAAACCCTCAGTTGATAATTGACACTTTCGTGTCACCCCCTTTAATTTATTGTGTCTTTTATCACAAACGTCTTTAACTACGACTAACTTTAATAAAATTCTAATTGGTTATTAATTCTCAAAATTGCTCCTTGGGACACGATTCCAACCCTCGATTGGGTTACTATATTATCGACAATCATAGACACTCATATCGTAGGATCGTGTCGTTGGTCATGATAAGTATCACTATCCCCCACTTAGGAACAAACCCAACTAAGGCTAACATGAAAATAACATAGAAACCTCAACAAAACATTCACAACTTATAGGATCTATGAACATACCAGTTTCTTCATCCGAAAGGGGTCCTTTTTCCTCTCTAGACCAAAGTGCATAGAAATGACCATAATTTGGAGAGATAGGAACCGTACCATCATTAGAAGCTAGCTTGGCCTCTCTTCCTTTTGCAATGAGTGTTGGACAATCTCTCATTTTATGACCTTTCTTTCCACACCCAAAGCAACTATCCGTGTCGGCAAGGCACTTACCCAAATGTTGTTTCCCACACTTGGCACATATAGATCTTTCAAAAGAAGAACCACCTCAATTTCCTCCTTAATAATTAGGTTAGACACCCTATCCTTGTTGACCATTGAGGAATTTTGGTTGTAGAACCTCTTTTTGGACTTTGTTGACCTTGTTCATCGGGCCGAACTCTTTTTGCCTCCTTATTCATCTTCTTAAGTTTGGACTCCTCAATAGATTGAGCATACACTATGAGCCTGGAAATGTTCATGTCATCATGGATCATTATCGTACGGTACTCTTTCTTAACTTGGTTGAATACACCGGTCACAAACCTATTCATCTCATCCCTAGGGTTGGACACCAAAGATGGAGCATACTTAGACAATAGGGAAAATTTCAAGGAATACTCCTCCACACTCATGCTACCTTGCCTAAGGTTGATAAATTCCTCCACCTTAACGTCCCTCTTCTCACGGGGAAAGTACCTACCAAGGAATGCTTTCTTAAACTACTTCCATTCTATAGGGCCCGCTCCTATTGGCTTATTTCTTTTCCATTGAGTGAACCAAACTTGGGCAACATACTTCATTTGGTAAGAAGCTAGTTCCTCTTTTTCTCTAGAAGTCACCCCCATAGCGCTCACTACCTTATATACCTCATCCAAAAACTCTTTTGGGGATCCTCTCCCACCTTGGAACAAAGAAATATCGGAGGACTCATCCTCACAAAGTCCCTCAACCTAGAAGCCATAGTACTCTCATTAATACTCGAGGCCCCACATCCCAATTAACTTAGGCCGTCATGGCTTGGGCTAAGGTTAGAAAAACCGACCTAATTTCTTCATTTGTCATGGACGTAGCATCAACCGAAACTTGATTGCCTTGAGGAACTTGGTCACCTTAAGGACCTTGAGGAGGAACTTCCTCATTCACATTATCCTCTTCCACTCTCCTTACGGTAGTCCTTCTTGTATTCATATCATATAAACACAAGACAAGGATTAGGAAAATGACATTTATAGAGCTAGACTCTATGGCACGACATCAAGAATAATGAAAGAAGTCTAACTTTCTAACGTCCTATAGCCTCTCACTCATAGATGTGTCATGACACACACCGATGAACAAGACTCTACTAGACGTGGCTTGTGAGACATCAATCCAAAACATCATTCCAAAATCTTGTGCTTTGATACCATGTTTGTCACGACCGAAGCCTACACCCCAGAAGCGACATGGTGTACAAGACTCTGAAAAGTCTCATCCAAGACTCATAGTATTCATAACATTCAATATAAGGACAATGGTACGAAATTAAAACATTTCTTTAAATCCATACATTCAAAACTTTATTTAAATCAACGGAAGTCTATTGTCTCACATGGCCATCTAAAACAATATGTCGAAACAAAAGTAGGGTCACAGCTCTTTACAATCGAAAGTCTAACATAATTCTATTACATGAAAGAAATGGAACATCCGAAGTAATTGTCCTCGATCTATGAGGACATACCACTTAGCCTTGGAAGAATCTCAATCCAACCCCTTGAACTAGAGAGAAACCAACTCACTTGCCGAAACCTACACTTTTAGTAAAATAAGAGAAATATGGGTTAGCACAATTACGTACTAAGTATGATAGTCATGCAAAAACATGCTTAAAACGAACATTTTCTTTGAAATCATGCTTTTATGCCAATTTGAGAAAACCTTCGTGAATATAAGTATAAGAGGCATAATATACAGACATAACCAACATACAAGTCATTTCATCACATTAGAACATAATCAACATACAATCCATTTCATCATATTAAGCCTTCACCTTAAGTAACCCCAAGCCATACTCTGTGCAATGTATGAGTAGCGTCCTATACCACCACCACACCAAGTACCACATCAAGGCCACCAAAAGTGAACTTACCATTCATCCTTTCCATCTTTACACAATACTCATACATAAGAGACATAAACATTTCATAAATCATATCAACATATTAGGACCCTCATCTAGGGCAACCCTAAGTCTTACTTGTGCAATGTATGAATAGCATCTCATACTACTATTCACACTAAGTACTCCTTTGAAGCCACCATAGACAAGGCACATTCATATTCAATGAGTCATGACAAGAAAGTAACTCATAATACAATTCAAGTAAAGCATGCATCATTACATTTAAGTAGCTAAATCAGCATTTTTCATCAACTTCATTAAGAGCACATTCATTCATTAGCCATTAAGACATTAGAGAAACACACCATAACCCCTCTCAAGCCTACTTGTTGAATGCATGGATGGCATCTGATACTACCTCCCATGATAAGTAGTGCATTCTTGAGAAGTCATAGTTCATTAACATTCTTTATGGGGTTAAGCCTTAACCGACATAGACCATGTGAGCAATTCATGGAATCCCGGTGTCACCCTCACCGGATAAGGGATTCCGACTTCCCTAAGGTTGGACCATTACTTTTAGCTTAGGTGGATCCACTAGCTACACCTATGTGGGCACATAGTTATGGGATAGGGAGATTGCTACTAGATACCCCGCCTTAACTCACGGATGAGAATCCATCTCAAGAGATTGTTACTAGATACCCCGCCTCAACTCCCGGATGAGCATCCATCTAAATTCATATCCACTCGGTGCTTAGCATTATTCCCCACGGAGTACTTAACATTCATTAATTTAGTCATCATTTTGGGATAAGAGATTGTTACTAAATACCCCGCCTCAACTCCATGAGGAGCATCTATCTCAAATCCAACATTAATTCATTAGATAGCATATAGATTCAAAGATGAGAATAACCTTTCTACTACGAATCCCCGTATTCTTAGAAAGTCCTTTCACAACATGTGATTAGCATTCATTAGAGTACAATTGAGAATAGCCTTTCAATAGATGCTTCATCATTAACATAATCATAGAAACTTCATTCATTAGTCATTCATGAGTGTGTGCATGTGAGAATAACCTTTCACATATATCATCATCATTCATGGGTGTTAAATTGAGAAATAACTTTCAATACTAACACAATTGCATTCTAAACATGATCATAATAGATTCATTGAGATCAAACACATATACTTCACATCATAATCATACATAATCCTTCATGAAATTGTCCTACAAAGCCATACATCAATCACAACCCAAACATCTAAGATACTACAATAGATAAGGGAATTAACATGATTCAATAACTAACTCAATATAAGCATAAACAATTCAAAATACTTTCATGATCAATCAATTCCCAATCACAAATCACAACTTAGGATTTTGGGGAAAAACATGGGTTCATATAAAAAATCATCTTAATTCACCATTAAAGAATCAATTAAATAACGATTCATCACTTAAATTCCTTTTGAAAATGTTTGGAATTGAACCCATGCATAGATTGAAAACTCGGGTTTTTGGGGGAAATTGGAGACTTGAAATAATCTTCGAAATTGGCTCCTTGAAAGAAACTAAGTCAAGGATGAAGACTACCATACACTTTAGGGAAGAACTCCACAAAACTTGAGTGGAAATGGTGAGGTCTTGAACTTGAAAGCTTGAATCCTTCACCTCCAATGAAGGTTTCTAGAGAGAGAACTTTTGGAGAGGGGAAGTGGGTTCTAATTTGTGTTTTGGAAGAATGAATTAGAAAAAGTGTTTTAATACTTTAAAAACCTAAAAATGCATTAATAAACCAATAATAACCGTCCACCAACTAAACTAACTTAATTTGCAATTTACCAAATGATCCCTCACTTAATCCGAATTGGGGCAGATTGCAAGTGCCATTGATGCCCCATGACCTACGGACCGTACGTGGGGTGACACCCCATCCTACTGGTCCGTGGTTTGGGGTTGTGGCTTGGAATTTGGGGTCCTGGCCTACAAATGCCATCCACGGGTCTTGGATGGACCTACCGGGCATACGTCCCCATCCGTAGGTCATCCTAATTTGATAGCTTTTTGGTTTCTTGGGGTCTTGGGGGTTAGGCTTTAGGGTCCTCCTTAAAGAGCCTTAGGGTTGTCCTAGGGGAGTCGTACCTTGACGTTTAACCCCTAAACCCCTCTAAGCTCAGGACAACATTATACAACATGAAACACCATAACAAACTCAAAACAAACTCGTTAGGCTCCAGTTTCACCTACTAGTTTCCGAGTCGTGACTCCCTACAACATTTTACGTAAAGGTTTCACAAAAAAAAATTCCAAAAGTCATATCATCAAAATATTCATGGGCTAACACACACGAAAAACTCATAAAAAAAATTATTTTTGTAAATTAGCACCTAAATGTCCAAAATGATGAAACTGTACGTACTCACCCCAACTCCCAGCGAAAGGTTCCATAAAAGTTTCACAAAAAAATCATCCGGAATCCATATCCCCAAAATATTTATGATTTAAATCACGTGAAAATTTATAAAAAAAAAAAATACCTAATTCTTGTACATTGGACCCTAAATAACCAAAAAAATATGCAACTTTTGATGAACGCAGCACCATGACAACTTAATTATTCTAGGTGTAAACCATGTAATATAACCAATTATAAAGAACCATCTAAAATTAAACAACATGTATATGTATCATCACTTAATTAATTAATGTGATTGCTGGCACTTTATTATGTTTTGACTAATAATTTGTTTAGCCAAATATCTGAAAGGTTGAAAGTATTTATCTTAAAATAAATTAATTTTAAGAGCACACATTTTTTAAAAATTAATATATATATATATATATATATATATATATATATATATATATATATATAACAATTATAACCAAGATGTTAAAGAGAGATTCATACATATCATAACTATAATGCATTACATTGACAAACTCATTAATTATGTAGTTCGGAATAAATTAATGTTGTATACTGCTTAATTTTGTCTTAAGTTATGTCTCGTTTTTCTAATTTTTGAGATTCAATTAATTTTTTTTATCGCAATTTGTTTTCTATGTCTTTCAAAGACCTTGAATTATCAATTATTGTAATTATTATATTTTTTGACATAGATTTTACTATATACATTTTTTTTTATAAAAAATAAGTTCATGCCTAAATTCAAAGTTAAGATTAAATTATGTTACTCTCAAAATTTGAACTAAGCAACATAATTGAGAAAGACATAGCACTTGCTAGCTATTCTCTTTTAGAAAACTAACATATAGTAAAAAAAAAAATAGAACCTAAAAGCACGATACTGTTTATACAAATTATAGCTTTATTTTGTGAAGACAATTATTAAAGAAAATGAAATAATACATATGTTTTAACACAAACACAACATTTAGATATAGGATTTCACATTTAGAGAGAATAAACTTTATCCTCTTGCATATTTAATGATCTTATTTTCTCGCCAACAATCACCCATCAACATGATAATCCTAATAATCTTCCTATAAGGAAGAAATTAAATTATCAATCAAAGGTACCTACGATAAAAGATGCTATACTTAGTCTCAAGTTCATTTTCAAGTTCAGCTTCTCTCAAATAAAGAATCTCGCGTCTTGTTATCAATAAAGCCAACATTCCGGCCCTACCTATTAATCTAGCCTCATGTATCTAAGCATCAATGTCCCTCATTTGATGTCTCAAATTCTCCAATTCCATGCAAATCTCGCGTTTCCTGTCACTGTTATCATCAGATGATAATGCCATTTTCACAATAAATTAGTCACTGGACAACAAACAAAAAATATAAGAAAAATATTAGTTTTTACAGCCAACTTCTATAATAAACAATTCATGATAATAGCAATGTTTTTAAAAAAAAAAAAAGATTTTTATGTTGAGCCTCTAGGTATTTATAAGGGATTGTGGTCTTGATATTGTAAGTCATAAAATAGGTTAGCGTTACAATTTTAAATCTATGGAAAAACTCTAAATTACCCTTATTTATGAAGAAAATGATTAAAATTCAAACTTCTTCAAGTCAATGACATAAAAATCACCAATTTAGATATTATCACATTTAATTTTTCGCACCAATTATTCAACAAACATTATCTATCATGACTTTTATTAAATTTTTGTTGAAGAAACATAATATGAAAAATTAACAGTCAAAACTAAACTTAATTTAAAGTGTTCTGATTTGTTTGAGTTTTATGCCTAAATTGTCTTATGTGAGAGTTTACTACATTTGATCATGACTAAAAAAACAGACATGAAATATTTGTAATTTGTAAATGTACCTATCTAGTTGTGACAATATATTCATACATTAATTTCGAATAGAAAATACACTAGAATTTTAACCGGCGCAAATTATAAGTTTAACCCCCACAATTTCACCTTTTTTTAGTACTAGATCACGATTTTAAGTCAAAAGAAAGTTGAATTGCTATATTTACTATCTTTATATCAACAATAAATTTGAATATTTTATCTTAATATCGAATCGAAAGAAATATTCAAACTATATAGTATATATACGACTTGAAACAAAAACAACAAACAAGCTAGTTACTCAATATCTTATAAGAACTAATTGATCAAGTTTCAATATAAGAGTAGCATAATATGTTTTAATTTGGAGTTAAGATTGAAGTGCGAATTATATGTGATGACTTAGTGCCATTTTCATTGTCCTGGACCCTACACGAAATAGTTATTTAAAATTTATATAAAATATATATTCGGTATGCTTTAATCTTTTTTGATTTATTTTTTAAAAATTTAAATTTTACCTAGTTATTTGAGCACCGTTATAAATTTATATAATTCTTTTCTTTTTCTTTTTATAAGAAGAAACATAAAATTGATTCGGTAAAATTCAATTGCTCAGTAAATTGTTTTTTTTTTAAAAAAAATCATTAACATGCCTAAATTTACACACCTACTCTATTTAATATCTCAGTCTATTTTCACTCTATATTTTTATTATTATTATTTTGGAATAAATTTTGTGAATTATATAAATTTAATTCAAGTGGGTCACATGAATTGGGAGAAAAATACGAGTCTTTGTTAATGTTAAATAAAGGACAAAATCATCGGTGGCTCCCTAAAGTTGGCACTAAGTTTCACTTAGAAACCTCAACTGGGTGATGTTCATTTAAGACACATCATGTAGGGTTCTGTTGTGTCATTGAAACGACCCCAAAAATGCCCGAAAATGTGCTTCGGAAACACCTAAAATTGTAATTTTCATATATCTCAAAATCCGTGCATCATTTCGGAAATTTGACTTCATATTCTTATTCAGGGGGTCAAATTGAGTGGGAAATGGGTCTAACCCGAATTTTAGAGCAACCGTATCAAAATTCGAAAATCGCAAAAAATGCAATTTTGAGGGTCAACTTTAAAGGGGCATATCTCTTAGCACACAAGGAACTGGAAGGAGCTCAAACTATCAAAATTGAATCTCTATGAGTTAGCTTTCCAACGCAATTTGTTTCACCTCATTCCGAGTTAGGATGAAGGAGTTATGACCGTTTTCGTAAAACCTGTCCGACAGAAAATGCAAATTCCAGTAGCCGAAAACACTGTTCACCCGCCTCATTTTTTTCTAAGTGTTGGGACGTTTTTTATAAAAAGGGGACATATCCATACTTAGTCATTTAACTTCAAAACATCCAAGAACACTCTCTAAGCCCTCTCCAAAATTCCACCAAGATCATCCACCAAATTCAAGAATCCCAAGCTTTAATTCCGGATTCAAGATTCAATCTCAAGCAATTCTCCATTCCAATCTTCATCAAGAATTCTCCAAAGTTGAGGTATGTGGGTTGATTGTGGAAACCTTCCTTTCCACAAGTCCAACCATTTATCCTCTATTTTACTTCAAGTTTATGGGTCCTTATGATCAATTATGAACTCTTGAATTATGAAATCACTACTACACACCCTATTAAGGTCTATCTTGCATATTTTCATGAAATGGTATTATTATGTGATGTTTATGGTTTTCATGCCTCCATGATCAAATTATGAAGGTTGTTATATATGTATATATATATGTATGTTGTTGGTGGGCTGTTTTATATAGATTTTGAAAATTGGTTGGACTTAGTACTCTTGAAACACATGATTTTATTTACATGAACAAGTAGCCCACCATATGTTTGATAAAATGTCATTTATAGAATTCTTATGAAATGGAAGGTCCAATGTACGTCCTATGAGTCGGATGATTATATAAGTATTGAAATAATGATGAAATGGATACATGTATATGATTTTCTCTATATGGGTGTGTGAGTCGACCAAGCCTAGCTCGGGGTTGTAGGCTCGGGCAACCGTATCAAGGGGTTGGTACCTTGGTTGCCTAGTACGGGGGGTAGTAGGCCCGTATAACCATATCGAGGGTTTGTACCTTGGTCCCTAGCTCGGGGTGGTAGGCCCGGGTAACCACATTGAGGGGTTTGTACCTCTTTCGCCTCCAAGGGGGTGATAGGCCTTGGAAATGCTATATTGATGGTCACTCACTACACATATACTATGCCCTACTAAATATGATTTTTATATAAGCATCATTATACATATCATCTCATTAATATGTTATCTATCGGGTACGATTATGCATTTTGCCTATAATGTCCATCCATTGTTACATTGCATTGCATCCCATATACTTAGTACATTCAAACGTACTAATGCATACTCTATGCCTACATGATGTCACCATGTAGGGACCGGAGCACCGTCTGACCATCCTCCTCCACGTGGCTAATACGATTTCCTATCAAGGTTATTGGTGAGTCCTCTATTCCGGGGACGTTGCTCATGATCTTTTGCTATGTATAACACCTTTTCCTTTTTAATTATGTATTGACTATGAGGGTGAGCCCGGTAGTTTGTCTCGGCCCCCGCTAAGTATCCATGTTTAGAGGTGGTGTTGGACAAGTTGTGTATTATGTTTGAGCTTGACTCATCTATGGTATTTATGTATTATTCTCTTTTTGTCTTGCTCCCTTAGTCCCAATTTCCCCTTGATTATGCGTATCGCTTATGGTCATTTTAATTGCTTCCGCGACCAAGGATGTGTAATGATATGCTATGAGGCTTGTTTGGGGTTCCCTCGGATTCCCCATTCGCCGGTCACGTCTAAGCCCTAGACTTGGGTCGTGACAAACTTGGTATCAGAGCACTAGGTTGATAGATCCTCGGAGTCCAACACACCGCGTTGATTAGAGTCCGATTCATAGTTGTGTTGTGCACCACAATTATGAGTAGGAGGCTATGAGACGTTTTAGGAAATGTTTCCCTTCTTCATGTTCTAAGTCGTGCGGTAGAGTTGAATTAAGTTTTTTTTTCCCCTAACGGTTGTTCTTTGCTATGCTTGATCATGCCTAATACAAGAGGAAAACGAGCCCGCGCACCCGAGGAACAACCGACCAATGGGGATCTTCGGGATGCCCTTACTTTATTTGCTCAAGCTATGGCTAATCAAGCCAACCACGGGGCCCAAGTTCCTCAGGCTCCTACCCCGACATCTCGGGTGAGAGACTTCGTGCGGATGAATCCCCGGAATTCTATGGGTCTAAGTTAGATGAAGACCCTCAAGAGTTCATTGATGAAGTCCACAAGATATTAGCTATCATGGGCATGAGGTCGAAGATAAGGCGGAGTTGGCGGCCTACCAACTAAAGGGGTGGCCCAAATATGGTACAACCAATGGAAAGAAGAGAAGGGGGCAAACTATGTGGTGCCTTGGGAAGAATTCAAAACGGCTTTCCTTAATCGATTCTTTCCTCTTGAGCTTAGGGGAAGCCAAATTGGTGGAGTTCATGAATTTAAAACAAGGGTCTATGAGTGTGAGGGAGTATGCCCTCAAGTTTAACCAACTTTCAAGATATGCTCCACACTTGGTTGCCGACTCACGATCTAGAATGAATAAATTCGTGATGGGTGTGTCCGACCTAGTGAGTGAAGAATGCCGGTCCGCAATGTTGATTAGTGACATGGACTTGTCCCGCTTGATGGTCTATGCCGAACAAATGGAGGAGGAGAAGTTGAGGAAGAGGAGGGGTCATGAGGCCAAGAGGGCCCGTTTTGAGGGCAAGTTCCAAAGTCGAAGGGGAGGCCGGTTTCATCAAGGCCAAGGGTCTTCTCATGCGCCCCATAAGGGGTTTGCCAATGATGTTCCAAGGGCCCAAGGTGTTGGTGGTATGGGTCCTATTGATGTATGTCCGAAGTGTGGTAAGGGTCATGGTGGCCCGTGCTTGAGAAATACCGGTGCTTGCTATAGTTGTGGGGAAATGGGGCACAAGGCAATAGATTGTCCTCGGAATCACAACAAGGGTAAGGAGGTCCGTCCACAAGGTGCCAATGCGGTTCCTTTGGGGAGAGGGGGCCGACAAGGTGGTACCCCAAGGCACAATCGATTTTATGCTTTGCATGGGAGGCAAGGGGTCGATGAAGTCCCCGACGTCATTATCGGTATGTTGAAAATCTTTGACTTTGATGTATATGCATTAATTGATCCGGGTGCCTCTCTTTCTTTTGTCACCCCCTTTGTTGCCAAAAAGTTTCATGTTGAGCCCGACTTGTTGCATGAGTCATATAAGGTGTCTACTCCTATTGGTGCATATATAGTTGCTAGGAAGGTCTATAGGAATTGTCCTATTTGCATCTTGCATAAAATATTGCCTTGTGATCTTGTTGAGTTGAACATGGTCGATTTTGATGTTATTCTTGGGATGGATTGGTTGCATGCATACTATGCTTCCATTGATTGTAGAACCCGTAGGGTCAAATTCCAATTCCTAGTGAACCCATTCTTGAATGGGAAAGCCAAAATGTGGTAGTCAAGGGTAGGTTCATCTCTTGCATTAAAGCCCGTAAGTTGATCTCTAAGGGGTGTCTCTATCACCTTGTGAGGGTTAGAGATGTGGAGTCCAAAACCCTTCCTATAGAGTCGGTCCGCCGTAAATGAATTTCTTGATGTCTTTCCTAATGACCTTCCCGGTGTTCCTCCCGAAAGGGAAATAGATTTTGGCATAGACCTCCTCCCCGATACTCAACCTATTTCTATTCCCCCTTACCGTATGGCCCCGGCGGAGTTAAAGGAGTTGAAAGAACAATTGAGGGACTTGTTGGAGAAGGGTTTTATTAGGCCTAGCCAATCACCATGGGGTGCACCGGTGTTGTTTGTGAAGAAGAAAGATGGGTCCCTTAGGATGTGTATTGATTACCGGCAACTCAATAAGGTCACCGTCAAGAATAAATATCCTCTTCCTAGGATTGATGACTTGTTCGACCAATTGCAAGGGGCTAGCCACTTCTCTAAGATTGATCTTCGGTCCGGGTATCATCAAGTGAAGGTGAGGGAGTGTGACATTCCTAAGACAGCCTTCCGGACTAGGTATGGGCATTATGAATTTGTGGTCATGTCCTTTGGGTTGACCAATGCACCGGCTATCTTTATGGACCTAATGAATAGAGTCTTTAAACCCTACCTTGATTCCTTTGTTGTGGTCTTCATTGATGATATTTTAATCTATTCGCATAGCGAGGTAGAACATATGGGTCACTTGAGGGTGGTGTTGCAAAGATTGAGAGAGGAGAAGTTGTATGCCAAGTATGAAAAGTGTGAATTTTGGTTGAGGGAGGTTGCCTTCCTAGGTCATGTGGTGTCGGGGGATGGTATTAAGGTAGACCCTAAGAAGACCGATGTGATTAGAAATTGGCCTAGGCCATTGACCCCGTCGAATATTAGGAGCTTCTTGGGCTTAGCGGGTTACTACCGGAGATTTGTGAATGGGTTTTCTTCTATTGCTTCTCCCATGACTAAGTTGACACAAAAGAAGGCTAAGTTTGAGTGGACCGATGAGTGCGAAAGGAGTTTTCAAACCTTGAAAGATAAACTTGTGTCCGCTCCTATATTATCACTACCGGATGGGCTTGAGGGATTTGTTGTGTATTGTGATGCTTCTAGAGTTGGTTTGGGTTGTGTTCTAATGCAAAATGGTAAGGTGATAGCCTATGCTTCTAGACAACTCAAAGTGCATGAAAAGAACTATCCTACGCATGATCTTGAATTAGCCGCGGTGGTGTTTGCTTTAAAGATTTGGCGTCATTACTTGTATGGGGTACATGTTGATGTGTTTACCGATCATAAGAGCCTCCAATATGTCTTCACCCAAAAAGATCTCAACTTGAGACAAAGAAGGTGGCTAGAATTTCTTAAAGATTATGATATGAGTGTGCATTATCATCCCGGTAAAGCTAATGTGGTGGCGGATGCTTTGAGTAGGGTGTTTATGGGTAGCCTAGCTCATGTTGATATTGGTGATAGGGAAATGGCTAGGGAGGTGCATCGGTTGGCTAGGTTGGGGGTTAGGTTGGAAGAGATTGGTAATGGTGGTGTGGTCGTTGTTGATGGTGCTAGGTCTTCCTTGGTTGACGATGTGATAGAAAAACAAGATCTTGACTCTTCCTTGTTAGAATTGAAGGCTTTGGTGAAAGAGGGCAAGGTGGAAGTTTTCTCCCAAGGGGGAGATGGTACCCTTAGGTATCAAGGTAGGTTGTGTGTGCCTTGTGTTGATGGTTTGAGGGAGAAAATTCTTGAGGAGGCTCATAATTCTTCCTACTCCATCCACCCGGTTCCACCAAAATGTATAGAGATTTGAGAGATGTGTATTGGTGGGGAGGCATGAAGAAGGACATTGCCAAATTCGTCTCCGGTTGTCATAGTTGCCAACAAGTCAAGGCCGAACATCAAAGGCCGGGTGGCCTAACCCAAGACATAGAGATTCCTACTTGGAAGTGGGAAGAAATTAATATGGATTTTGTAGTTGGTTTACCCAAGACTAGAAAAGGTTTTGATTCTATTTGGGTGGTGGTTGATAGGATGACAAAATCGGCTCATTTTCTACCGGTAAAGACAACATATGAGGCGGAAGATTATGCAAGGTTATATATTCATGACTTGGTAAGGTTGCATGGGATTCCTCTATCCATCATATCGGACCGTGGTACTCAATTTACTTCACACTTTTGGAAGTCCTTTCAAAGGGGTCTAGGTACGAGAGTTAAGCTTACTACGACCTTTCACCCGCAAACGGATGGACAAGCCGAAAAGACTATCCAAACACTTGAAGATATGCTTAGGGCGGCTTGTGTATTGGAACTTAAGGGTAGTTGGGATGATCATCTTCCATTGATTGAGTTTGCCTATAACAATAGCTATCATTCTAGCATCGGTATGGCTCCTTTTGAGGCTCTCTATGGGAGGCGTTGTAGATCACCGGTTGGGTGGTTTGAGGTTGGTGAGGTGGCCTTGTTAGGACCAGATCTAGTTATGGAGGCTCTTGAGAAGGTTAGGATGATTAGAGAAAGGTTGAAGACGGCCCAAAGTCGCCAAAAGTCCTATGCCGATGTGAGGAGAAGGGCTCTTGAATTCCAAGTTGGTGATTGGGTCTATTTGAAGGTGTCACCCATGTAGGGTGTGGTTCGTTTTGGTAAGAAGGGCAAGTTGAGCCCAAGATACGTGGGTCCTTATAAGGTGATGAGGAGAATTGGCAAGGTAGCTTATGAGTTGGAATTGCCTAGCGAAATGGATTTGGTTCATCCGGTATTTCATGTGTCTATGTTGAGGAAGTGTGTGGGTGATCCGAATGCCATTGTGTCTCTTGATGTTGTGGGTGTTGTTAAAGATTATTTAACCTATGAAGAGGTTCCGATCCAGATTTTAGATAGACAAGTGAAGAGATTGAGAAACAAAGATGTGGCTTCCGTTAAAGTCCTTTGGAGAAATCAACAAGTTGAAAGTGCTACTTGGGAGGCCGAAGCGGACATGCAAAGGCGATATCCTTATCTTTTCCACTCCACTCAAGCCTAAGGTATTGATCTAAGCCCTTTATAAAATCTCATGTCTTAAGTTCAGCCCCCATGTCATTGCATACATTCATGTTTAAGTTAACAAGTTCATTGTGGTTTTACAACTATGTTGAAGTTTTTGAAATGAGGTGTACGTGCATTGTTGCATCCTTATGTGGGCTGAATTTTCCATGTTTATGTCTCTCATGTACATTTCTTTGACATTCGGGGACGAATGTTCCCAAGGGGGAGATATTGAAACGACCCCAAAAATGCCCGAAAATGTGCTTCGGAAACATCTAAAATTGTAATTTTCATATATCTCAAAATCCGTGCATCATTTCGGAAATTCGACTTCATATTCTTGTTCAGGGGGTCAAATTGAGTGGGGAATGGGTCTAACCCGAATTTTAGAGCAACCGTATCAAAATTCGAAAATCGCAAAAAATGCAATTTTGAGGGTCAACTTTAAAGGGGCATATCTCTTAGCACACAAGGAACTGGAAGGAGCTCAAACTATAAAAATTGAAGCTCTATGAGTTAGCTTTCCAACGCAATTTGTTTCACCTCATTCCGAGTTAGGATGAAGGAGTTATGACCGTTTTTGTAAAACCTGTCCGACAGAAAATGCAAATTCCAGTAGCCGAAAACACTGTTCACCCGCCTCATTTTTTTTCTAAGTGTTGGGACGTTTTTTATAAAAGGGGACATATCCATACTTAGTCATTTAACTTCAAAACATCCAAGAACACTCTCTAAGCCCTCTCCAAAAATTCCACCAAGATCATCCACCAAATTCAAGAATCCCAAGCTTTAATTCCGGATTCAAGATTCAATCTCAAGCAATTCTCCATTCCAATCTTCATCAAGAATTCTCCAAAGTTGAGGTATGTGGGTTGATTGTGGAAACCTTCCTTTCCACAAGTCCAACCATTTATCTTCTATTTTACTTCAAGTTTATGGGTCCTTATGATCATTTATGAATTCTTGAATTATGAAATCACTACTACACACCCTATTAAGGTCTATCTTGCATATTTTCATGAAATGGTATTATTATGTGATGTTTATGGTTTTCATGCCTCCATGATCAAATTATGAAGGTTGTTATATATGTATATATATATGTATGTTGTTGGTGGGCTGTTTTATATAGATTTTGAAAATTGGTTGGACTTAGTACTCTTGAAACACATGATTTTATTTACATGAACAAGTAGCCCACCATATGTTTGATAAAATGTCATTTATAGAATTCTTATGAAATGGAAGGTCCAATGTACGTCCTATGAGTCGGATGATTATATAAGTATTGAAATAATGATGAAATGGATACATGTATATGATTTTCTCTATATGGTGTGTGAGTCGACCAAGCCTAGCTCGGGGGTTGTAGGCTCGGGTAACCGTATCAAGGGGTTGGTACCTTGGTTGCCTAGTACGGGGTAGTAGGCCCGTATAACCATATCGAGGGTTTGTACCTTGGTCCCTAGCTCGGGGGTGGTAGGCCCGGGTAACCACATTGAGGGGTTTGTACCTCTTTCGCCTCTCAGGGGGTGGTAGGCCTTGGAAATGCTATATTGATGGTCACTCACTACACATATACTATGCCCTACTAAATATGATTTTTATATAAGCATCATTATACATATCATCTCATTAATATGTTATCTATCGGGTACGATTATGCATTTTGCCGATAATGTCCATCCATTGTTACATTGCATTGCATCCCATATACTTAGTACATTCAAACGTACTAATGCATACTCTATGCCTACATGATGTCACCATGTAGGGACCGGAGCACCGTCTGACCATCCTCCTCCACGTGGCTAATACGATTTCCTATCAAGGTTATTGGTGAGTCCTCTATTCCGGGGACGTTGCTCATGATCTTTTGCTATGTATAAGACCTTTTCCTTTTTAATTATGTATTGACTATGAGGGTGAGCCCGGTAGTTTGTCTCGGCCCCCCGCTAAGTATCCATGTTTAGAGGTGGTGTTGGACAAGTTGTGTATTATGTTTGAGCTTGACTCATCTATGGTATTTATGTATTATTCTCTTTTTGTCTTGCTCCCTTAGTCCCAATTTCCCCTTGATTATGCGTATCGCTTATGGTCATTTTAATTGCTTCCGCGACCAAGGATGTGTAATGATATGCTATGAGGCTTGTTTGGGGTTCCCTCGGGTTCCCCATTCGCCGGTCACGTCTAAGCCCTAGACTTGGGTCGTGACAGTCATTTTAACACTTTTTGCTGACATGTGAAAGTGAGTGTAATACAATCAACAATAGAGCGTGAAAGACTCAATTTAGCTGTTTTTTTATTTTATTTTGTCTTCTTCTCCATTTTTCAAACTTCCACTTCCCGCCATATATTTTAAGCTTAAACTCCTTCAATGGAGGTCGAATTTCTTTTATTCAAATCCGTTTTCAAGTCATTTTTCTTCTTCTTCATGTTATTACTTTTATAAATCTACAATCACCTCCCTCCTTTTTACTGGAAAAATGAATGCTAACACTCATATTTCATATTTATTCTCTTTATTTCTTCCTCTCCCTCTTTTCTTCCCACAAAACAACAATAAAAGGATAGAAAAAAAAAAAGAGATCCGAAACAATTTAAAAAGTTGATTAAAAAAATAAGAAAATTGTTGGGTGTAGTAGAGAAGACAACAACCTTCGGGAAGGGAGGAGGGGGTTTAAATTGATTTTTTAGAATAATATTTTTATTTTATTTTCTAAATAGATTTTAAAATTATTTTTAACTTAAAATTACACATGTAATCATTTAATTGATTGTTTGTCACGTCATCAATGAGTGTATTACACACTCCTTCAGCGTTTTGCTCATTGTCAAAAAAGTGTCAAAATGACATAACGGGACCCTATATAAGGTGTCTAAAATGAATATCGCCCAGTTGAGGTGTCTACATTAAACTTGGTGCCAACTTTAGGGGGGGGGGGGGGGAGGGGGGCACCAATGGGTTCGGCCTTAAATAAATAGTGTTATTTACCATAATTTAAATCTATTTTTCACCCATATTGTGACAAATTTGAATTATTAAATAAAATTAATTATTTTTATTGATTATCCACTTGAATTACTAAATAGGACTTAGGAGTAATAATTTCGAGGGTCAAATACTGATAATCTTTCTTATCCATCTTTTTTTCTACCGATTTAAAAATACGACAAGATGAAATTAAAATACAATGATCAAGAATTGGCTAATTAACCAAGTAAGAGATAATTGAAAAAATAATAATACTAGATGTATTATTTTCTTTCGAGCTTTTTACTTGAACTATTACATACTGTGTTGCTATCTAATCAATCAACAATTATATTTATCAAAACACATCTCAAAACTAATGAGTCATATATGGTCATGTGGATAAAATTTTATGAATAAATTAAGTTGTCACACATTTTTTTCCAATTTTATTAAAATACTTGGTCTAATCAAATTTGGATTCAACATATATTTTGATAAATAATTGATGAGATAGTTCAAATAAGAAATACACACAGACACCTAATGGTTTAGATACAAAATTCACAAAAATAATAATACTTCAAATATGTTTTTTATCACCAATTCCTTTATTTGATAGTGAAATAATAGTGTATCTTGGGGCGGAGTAAACTTAGGTTCAGGATGAACCCCATTCGAATGAAAAATTATATTATTTATATATAGATAAAATTATTTTTTAATGTATATACATATAGTATAGTAGACGTTGAACTTCCTTCGACTAGATTGCGTACTCACTACTTCATATTTTAAATCTCCTTAATAAAAATTATAGCTCTGCTACTGAGCGTATCAAATGCACCATAGAATAGAAAATGCAGTAGCATTTTGAATCTTATGAAAGAAATAATTCTATAAATACTCACATACATAGCACACAAAATCATACTTGAATTAGTTTCTCTCTCTACAATATATGATGGGGCTCTTCTACAACCATTTATTTCTTGCCATTTTCATACTTCTCATGGTTGCAACCAACAAAGGTACTTACCCTATTGAAATTATGAATACATGATTTAATAGTAATAATTTTTCATATATATAATATGTTCTACGTCAAATCAGACTTGACTTTAATATCATGTTGAATTAACATCTGACCTTAGTACACACTTAAAAAATGGTTAAAAGGGAGATGAATTATCCAAATTTAATTAGAAATTCATAGTTCTCGTCTTTCAGCGATGCGAAATTCAGAAATTCATAGTTCTCGTCTTTCAGCGATGTGAAATTCATTCCATTCATCAATATATATTACATGTGAAACGACCCCAAAAATGCTCGAAAATGTGCTTCGGAAACACCTAAAATTGTAATTTCCATATATCTCAAAATCCGTGCATCATTTCGAAAATTCGACTTCATATTCTTATTCAGGGGGTCAAATTGAGTGGGAAATGGGTCTAACCAGAATTTTAGAGCAACCGTATCAAAATTCGAAAATCGCAAAAAATGCGATTTTGAGGGTCAATTTTAAAGGGGCATATCTCTCAGCACACAAGGAACTGCAAGGAGCTCAAACTATCAAAATTGAAGCTCTATGAGTTAGCTTTCCAACGCAATTTGTTTCACCTCATTCCGAGTTAGGATGAAGGAGTTATGACCGTTTTCGTAAAACCTGTCCGACAGAAAATGCAAATTCCAGTAGCCGAAAATACTGTTCACCCGCCTCATTTTTTTTCTAAGTGTTGGGACGTTTTTTATAAAAAGGGGACATATCCATACTTAGTCATTTAACTTCAAAACATCCAAGAACACTCTCTAAGCCCTCTCCAAAAAATTCCACTAAGATCATCCACCAAATTCAAGAATCCCAAGCTTTAATTCCGAATTCAAGATTCAATCTCAAGCAATTCTCCATTCCAATCTTCATCAAGAATTCTCCAAAGTTGAGGTATGTGGGTTGATTGTGGAAACCTTCCTTTCCACAAGTCCAACCATTTATCCTCTATTTTACTTCAAGTTTATGGGTCCTTATGATCATTTATGAACTCTTGAATTATGGAATCACTACTACACACCCTATTAAGGTCTATCTTGCATATTTTCATGAAATGGTATTATTATGTGATGTTTATGGTTTTCATGCCTCCATGATCAAATTATGAAGGTTGTTATATATGTATATATATATGTATGTTGTTGGTGGGCTGTTTTATATAGATTTTGAAAATTGGTTGGACTTAGTACTCTTGAAACACATGATTTTATTTACATGAACAAGTAGCCCACCATATGTTTGATAAAATGTCATTTATAGAATTCTTATGAAATGGAAGGTCCAATGTACGTCCTATGAGTCGGATGATTATATAAGTATTGAAATGATGATGAAATGGATACATGTATATGATTTTCTCTATATGGTGTGTGAGTCGACCAAGCCTAGCTCGGGGGGTTGTAGGCTCGGGTAACCGTTTCAAGGGGTTGGTACCTTGGTTGCCTAGTACGGGGGGTAGTAGGCGCTACTAAATATGATTTTTCTATAAGCACCATTATACATATCACCTCATTAATATGTCATCTAACGGGCACGATTATGCATTTTGCCTATAATGTCCATCCATTGTTACATTGCATTGCATCCCATATACTTACTACATTCAAACGTACTAATGCATACTCTATGCCTACATGATGTCACCATGTAGGGACCGGGAGCACCGTCTCGACCATCCTCCTCCACGTGGCTAATACGATTTCCTATCAAGGTTATTGGTGAGTCCTCCATTCCGGGGACGTTGCTCATGATCTTTTGTTATGTATAAGACCTTTTCCTTTTTAATTATGTATTGACTATGAGGGTGAGCCCGGTAGTTTGTCTCGGCCCCGCTAAGTATCCATGTTTAGAGGTGGTGTTGGACAAGTTGTGTATTATGTTTGAGCTTGACTCATCTATGGTATTTATGTATTATTCTCTTTTTGTCTTGCTCCCTTAGTCCCAATTTCCCCTTGATTATGCGTATCGCTTATGGTCATTTTAATTGCTTCCGCGACCAAGGATGTGTAATGATATGCTATGAGGCTTGTTTGGGGTTCCCTCGGGTTCCCCATTCGCCGGTCACGTCTAAGCCCTAGACTTGGGTCGTGACAAACTTGGTATCGAGCACTAGGTTGATAGATCCTCGGAGTCCAACACACCGGGTTGATTAGAGTCCGATTCATGCTTGTGTTGTGGACCACAATTATGACTAGGAGGGTATGAGAGGTTTTAGGACATGGTTTGGTGGTCGATGTTCTAAGTCGTGCGGTAGAGTTGAATTAAGTTTTTTTTCCCCTAACGGTTGTTCTATGTTATGCTAGATCATGCCTAATACAAGAGGAAAACGAGCCCGCGCACCCGAGGAACAACCGACCAATGGGGATCTTTGGGATGCCCTTACTTTATTTGCTCAAGCTATGGCTAATCAAGCCAACCACGGGGCCCAAGTTCCTCAGGCTCCTACCCCGACATCTCGGGTGAGAGACTTCGTGCGGATGAATCCCCCGGAATTCTATGGGTCTAAATTAGATGAAGACCCTCAAGAGTTCATTGATGAAGTCCACAAGATATTAGCTATCATGGGCATGAGGTCGAAGATAAGGCGGAGTTGGCGGCCTACCAACTAAAAGGGGTGGCCCAAATATGGTACAACCAATGGAAAGAAGAGAAGGGGGCAAACTATGTGGTGCCTTGGGAAGTATTCAAAACGGCTTTCCTTAATCGATTCTTTCCTCTTGAGCTTAGGAAGCCAAATTGGTGGAGTTCATGAATTTAAAACAAGGGTCTATGAGTGTGAGGGAGTATGCCCTCAAGTTTAACCAACTTTCAAGATATGCTCCACACTTGGTTGTCGACTCACGATCTAGAATGAATAAATTCGTGATGGGTGTGTCCGACCTAGTGAGTGAAGAATGCCGGTCCGCAATGTTGATTAGTGACATGGACTTGTCCCGCTTGATGGTCTATGCCGAACAAATGGAGGAGGAGAAGTTGAGGAAGAGGAGGGGTCATGAGGCCAAGAGGGCCCGTTTTGAGGGCAAGTTCCAAAGTCGAAGGGGAGGCCGGTTTCATCAAGGCCAAGGGTCTTCTCATGCGCCCCATAAGGGGTTTGCCAATGATGTTCCAAGGGCCCAAGGTGTTGGTGGTATGGGTCCTATTGATGTATGTCCGAAGTGTGGTAGAGGTCATGGTGGCCCGTGCTTGAGAAATACCGGTGCTTGCTATAGTTGTGGGGAAATGGGGCACAAGGCAATAGATTGTCCTCGGAATCACAACAAGGGTAAAGAGGTCCGTCCACAAGGTGCCAATGCAGTTTCTTTGGGGAGAGGGGGCCGACAAGGTGGTGCCCCAAGGCACAATCGATTTTATGCTTTGCATGGGAGGCAAGGGGTCGATGAAGTCCCCGACGTCGTTACCGGTATGTTGAAAATCTTTGACTTTGATGTATATGCATTAATTGATCTGGGTGCCTCTCTTTCTTTTGTCACCCCCTTTGTTGCCAAGATGTTTCATGTTGAGCCCGACTTGTTGCATGAGTCATATAAGGTGTCTACTCCTATTGGTGCATATATGGTTGCTAGGAAGGTCTATAGGAATTGTCCTATTTGCATCTTGCATAAAATATTGCCTTGTGATCTTGTTGAGTTGAACATGGTCGATTTTGATGTTATTCTTGGGATGGATTGGTTGCATGCATACTATGCTTCCATTGATTGTAGAACCCGTAGGGTCAAATTCCAATTCCTAGTGAACCCATTCTTGAATGGGAAAGCCAAAATGTGGTAGTCAAGGGTAGGTTCATCTCTTGCATTAAAGCCCGTAAGTTGATCTCTAAGGGGTGTCTCTATCACCTTGTGAGGGTTAGAGATGTGGAGTCCAAAACCCTTCCTATAGAGTCAGTTCCGGTCGTAAATGAATTTCTTGATGTCTTTCCTAATGACCTTCCCGGTGTTCCTCCTGAAAGGGAAATAGATTTTGGCATAGACCTCCTCCCCGATACTCAACCTATTTCTATTCCCCCTTACCGTATGGCCCCGGCGGAGTTAAAGGAGTTGAAAGAACAATTGAGGGACTTGTTGGAGAAGGGTTTTATTAGGCCTAGCCAATCACCATGGGGTGCACCGGTGTTGTTTGTGAAGAAGAAAGATGGGTCCCTTAGGATGTGTATTGATTACCGGCAACTCAATAAGGTCACCGTCAAGAATAAATATCCTCTTCCTAGGATTGATGACTTGTTCGACCAATTGCAAGGGGCTAGCCACTTCTCTAAGATTGATCTTCGGTCCGGGTATCATCAAGTGAAGGTGAGGGAGTGTGACATTCCTAAGACAGCCTTAGGACTAGGTATGGGCATTATGAATTTGTGGTCATGTCCTTTGGGTTGACCAATGCACCGGCTATCTTTATGGACCTAATGAATAGAGTCTTTAAACCCTACCTTGATTCCTTTGTTGTGGTCTTCATTGATGATATTTTAATCTATTCGCATAGCGAGGTAGAACATATGGGTCACTTGAGGGTGGTGTTGCAAAGATTGAGAGAGGAGAAGTTGTATGCCAAGTATGAAAAGTGTGAATTTTGGTTGAGGGAGGTTGCCTTCCTAGGTCATGTGGTGTCGGGGGATGGTATTAAGGTAGACCCTAAGAAGACCGATGTGATTAGAAATTGGCCTAGGCCATTGACCCCGTCGAATATTAGGAGCTTCTTGGGCTTAGCGGGTTACTACCGGAGATTTGTGAATGGGTTTTCTTCTATTGTTTCTCCCATGACTAAGTTGACACAAAAGAAGAAGGCTAAGTTTGAGTGGACCGATGAGTGCGAAAGGAGTTTTCAAACCTTGAAAGATAAACTTGTGTCCGCTCCTATATTATCACTACCGGATGGGCTTGAGGGATTTGTTGTGTATTGTGATGCTTCTAGAGTTGGTTTGGGTTGTGTTCTAATGCAAAATGGTAAGGTGATAGCCTATGCTTCTAGACAACTCAAAGTGCATGAAAAGAACTATCCTACGCATGATCTTGAATTAGCCGCGGTGGTGTTTGCTTTAAAGATTTGGCGTCATTACTTGTATGGGGTACATGTTGATGTGTTTACCGATCATAAGAGCCTCCAATATGTCTTCACCCAAAAAGATCTCAACTTGAGACAAAGAAGGTGGCTAGAATTTCTTAAAGATTATGATATGAGTGTGCATTATCATCCCGGTAAAGCTAATGTGGTGGCGGATGCTTTGAGTAGGGTGTCTATGGGTAGCCTAGCGCATGTTGATATTGGTGATAGGGAAATGGCTAGGGAGGTGCATCGGTTGGCTAGGTTGGGGGTTAGGTTGATAGAGGTTGGTAATGGTGGTGTGGTCGTTGTTGTTGGTGCTAGGTCTTCCTTGGTTGACGAGGTGATAGAAAAACAAGATCTTGACTCTTCTTTGTTAGAATTGAAGGCCTTGGTGAAAGAGGGCAAGGTGGAAGTTTTCTCCCAGGGGGAGATGGTACCCTTAGGTACCAAGGTAGGTTGTGTGTGCCTTGTGTTGATGGTTTGAGGGAGAAAATTCTTGAGGAGGCTCATAATTCTTCCTACTCCATCCACCCCGATTCCACCAAAATGTATAGAGATTTGAGAGATGTGTATTGGTGGGGAGGCATGAAGAAGGACATTGCCAAATTCGTCTCCGGTTGTCATAGTTGCCAACAAGTCAAGGCCGAACATCAAAGGCCGGGTGGCCTAACCCAAGACATAGAGATTCCTACTTGGAAGTGGGAAGAAATTAATATGGATTTTGTAGTTGGTTTACCCAAGACTAGAAAAGGTTTTGATTCTATTTGGGTGGTGGTTGATAGGATGACAAAATCGGCTCATTTTCTACCGGTAAAGACAACATATGGGGCGGAAGATTATGCAAGATTATATATTCATGACTTGGTAAGGTTGCATGGGATTCCTCTATCCATCATATCGACCGTGCAATTCAATTTACTTCAAACATTTGGAAGTCCTTTCAAAGGGTCTAGGTACGAGAGTTAAGCTTACTACGGCCTTTCACCCGCAAACGGATGGACAAGCCGAAAGGACTATCCAAACACTTGAGGATATGCTTAGGGCTTGTGTATTGGAACTTAAGGGTAGTTGGGATGATCATCTTCCATTGATTGAGTTTGCCTATAACAATAGTTATCATTCTAGCATCGGTATGGCTCCTTTTGAGGCTTTCTATGGGAGGCGTTGTAGATCACCGGTTGGATGGTTTGAGGTTGGTGAGGTGGCCTTGTTAGGACCAGATCTAGTTATGGAGGCTCTTGAGAAGGTTAGGATGATTAGAGAAAGGTTGAAGACGGCTCAAAGTCGCCAAAAGTCCTATGCCGATGTGAGGAGAAGGGCTCTTGAATTCCAAGTTGGTGATTGGGTCTATTTGAAGGTGTCACCCATGAAGGGTGTGGTTCGTTTTGGTAAGAAGGGCAAGTTGAGCCCAAGATACGTGGGTCCTTATAAGGTGATGAGGAGAATTGGCAAGGTAGCTTATGAGTTGGAATTGCCTAGCGAAATGGATTTGGTTCATCCGGTATTTCATGTGTCTATGTTGAGGAAGTGTGTGGGTGATCCGAATGCCATCGTGCCTCTTGATGTTATGGGTGTTGTTGAAGATAATTTGACCTATGAAGAGGTTCCGATCCAGATTTTAGATAGACAAGTGAAGAGATTGAGAAACAAAGATGTGGCTTCCGTTAAAGTCCTTTGGAGAAATCAACAAGTTGAAAGTGCTACTTGAGAGGCCGAAGCGGACATGCAAAGGCGATATCCTTATCTTTTCCACTCCACTCAAGCTTAAGGTATTGATCTAAGCCCTTTATAAAATCTCAGGTCTTAAGTTCAGCCACCATGTCATTGCATACATTCATGCTTAAGTTAACAAGTTCATTGTGGTTTTACAACTATATTGAAGTTTTTGAAATGAGGTGTAAGTGCATTGTTGCATCCTTATGTGGGCTGAATTTGCCATGTTTATGTCTCTCATGTACATTTCTTTGACATTCGGGGACGAATGTTCCCAAGGGAGATATTGAAACGACCCCAAAAATGCTCGAAAATGTGCTTCGGAAACACCTAAAATTGTAATTTCCATATATCTCAAAATCCGTGCATCATTTCGAAAATTCGACTTCATATTCTTATTCAGGGGTCAAATTGAGTGGGAAATGGGTCTAACCCGAATTTTAGAGCAACCGTATCAAAATTCGAAAATCGCAAAAAATGCGATTTTGAGGGTCAACTTTAAAGGGGCATATCTCTCAGCACACAAGGAACTGGAAGGAGCTCAAACTATCAAAATTGAAGCTCTATGAGTTAGCTTTCCAACACAATTTGTTTCACCTCATTCCGAGTTAGGATGAAGGAGTTATGACCGTTTTCGTAAAACCTGACCGACAGAAAATGCAAATTCCAGTAGCCGAAAACACTGTTCACCCGCCTCATTTTTTTTTCTAAGTGTTGGGACGTTTTTTATAAAAAGGGGACATATCCATACTTAGTCATTTAACTTCAAAACATCCAAGAACACTCTCTAACCCCTCTCCAAAAAATTCCACTAAGATCATCCACCAAATTCAAGAATCCCAAGCTTTAATTCCGGATTCAAGATTCAATCTCAAGCAATTCTCCATTCCAATCTTCATCAAGAATTCTCCAAAGTTGAGGTATGTGGGTTGATTGTGGAAACCTTCCTTTCCACAAGTCCAACCATTTATCCTCTATTTTACTTCAAGTTTATGGGTCCTTATGATCATTTATGAACTCTTGAATTATGGAATCACTACTACACACCCTATTAAGGTCTATCTTGCATATTTTCATGAAATGGTATTATTATGTGATGTTTATGGTTTTCATGCCTCCATGATCAAATTATGAAGGTTGTTATATATGTATATATATATGTATGTTGTTGGTGGGCTGTTTTATATAGATTTTGAAAATTGGTTGGACTTAGTACTCTTGAAACACATGATTTTATTTACATGAACAAGTAGCCCACCATATGTTTGATAAAATGTCATTTATAGAATTCTTATGAAATGGAAGGTCCAATGTACGTCCTATGAGTCGGATGATTATATAAGTATTGAAATGATGATGAAATGGATACATGTATATGATTTTCTCTATATGGTGTGTGAGTCGACCAAGCCTAGCTCGGGGGGTTGTAGGCGCGGGTAACCGTATCAAGGGGTTGGTACCTTGGTTGCCTAGTACGGGGGGTAGTAGGCCCGTATAACCATATCGAGGGTTTGTACCTTGGTCCCTAGCTCGGGGGGTGGTAGGCCCGGGTAACCACATTGAGGGGTTTGTACCTCTTTCGCCTCTCCAAGGGGGTGGTAGGCCTTGGAAATGCTATATTGATGGTCACTCACTACACATATACTATGCCCTACTAAATATGATTTTTATATAAGCATCATTATACATATCATCTCATTAATATGTCATCTATCGGGTACGATTATGCATTTTGCCTATAATGTCCATCCATTGTTACATTGCATTGCATCCCATATACTTAGTACATTCAAACGTACTAATGCATACTCTATGCCTACATGATGTCACCATGTAGGGACCAGAGCACCGTCTGACCATCCTCCTCCACGTGGCTAATACGATTTCCTATCAAGGTTATTGGTGAGTCCTCCATTCCCGGGACGTTGCTCATGATCTTTTGTTATGTATAAGACCTTTTCCTTTTTAATTATGTATTGACTATGAGGGTGAGCCCGGTAGTTTGTCTCGGCCCCCGCTAAGTATCCATGTTTAGAGGTGGTGTTGGACAAGTTGTGTATTATGTTTGAGCTTGACTCATCTATGGTATTTATGTATTATTCTCTTTTTGTCTTGCTCCCTTAGTCCCAATTTCCCCTTGATTATGCGTATCGCTTATGGTCATTTTAATTGCTTCCGCGACCAAGGATGTGTAATGATATGCTATGAGGCTTGTTTGGGGTTCCCTCGGGTTCCCCATTCGCCGGTCACGTCTAAGCCCTAGACTTGGGTCGTGACAACATGAATCTCTTCATCTAAAAAGAAGTTAATTATTTGTTATATATTATATTAATTTGTGTCAATTTTTTTAAAACTTATGATAACGAGCAGAGATGTGCGTTAAGGCAATAAATTGTTGTCAAGTTCCTTGCCAACATGTAGCCCTATGTCCAGATTTTTGCAATGATGTTTGCCGTTACTATGGAGTCGGTGTCAGTGGGGATTGCACCATTGCTCTTAAGACATGTAGGAGCACTACATCAAAAATGATCTTTACCGGCCATTAATTAACGACAATACCTCAATTGCCGGTAAATATATATATATTTTAGCGACAATTAGCACTCTTTATATATATCCCTAACACCTTTAGTGACACTGGATTTAATGGAACTTAACTAATGCTGGTAAAGACTTTAACACTCTTTATTAATGTGTGTATTTGTTGTCGCTAAAAGTTGTTTTTATTATAGTGGGCCACCATTTTTAGAGTTATTTTTGGACATTTATGGGCAATTTAAAGAAACAAGACAATTTTTTTCATTTTTCTTTGTATGTAGCCGATGAATAGTTTGGTTATATGGCTTCTAGGTGATTTTTTTATGAAACCTTTCCAGAACCCTTCGTAGGGAGTTGGGTGAGCCGTCTCACCATTTATAGAATCATTTTTGGGCATTTAAGGGTCAATTTACTAGAATTAGGTGATTTTTTAAAACTAATTTTTTTCACGTGTGTTAGCCAATGGATATTTTGGTGATGTAACTTTAGGAGGATTTCTAAGCGAAACATTTACAAAACTCTCCGTAGGGAGTTGGGAGAGCAATATGTAAAGTCTCACCATTTTTATAGGCATTAATATGGACGACTATTAGTCTTCTTCATGATGTATAGTTAATCCTTCACTACTCCACACACCATTATTGATATAACTCTCGCATCCTTTAACCTTATTGACAATCTTATTGTTAATGCTATACCATGACAACGTTTTGCATTCCTTTATGAACACTATAAATAGAGGAATAAAATCTCATATTCATTAAACTTAACAATTGAAATACTCCTGAAAAAATGAGAAAATCTCTAAGCATTTTATTCTTGACTCTCCTTGTTTGCTTTGTTTGTGTTTCTTATTTACTTTTGTACTACCTATTTTTAGGTTGATTTAATAATATAATTATGCTAAAAGAATTGTTACAAAAAGATTAAAAGGAAGGTAAGCTTAATATAGCAAACCGCATAGAGTGTTAGTGTTATAGAATCAAATCTAGGGTTTGTGGATGAAATGATCCCTTATAAAAAAATCATTTTATGATATGCACTAGCACCACTAATTTTTCTTCCTGATTAAGGATGTGTTAGGTATGGAGGATTTTTTTCTGGATTTTCTTATGTTCAATTGGCTTAAATATTTTGAAAATTATTTTTCAAATTAATTTATTTTCCTCCAAATTTAAGGAAAATATTGACTTCTTAAATATTGTTTCAACATCACCACCCTCACCACCTAATCCACCTAAGCACCTGACCTCTACCCCCTCAACCTACCACCTCATAACGTGATCTATATCCACCCTTGACCAATTTGGAACCGAATCCCAGATTTCCCAATTTGATACTTGTCCGACAATTTAGGACCCGACTCGAGATTCCACCCAAAGATAATCCTAATTCGGGATCTAACGCCCAATTTGAGACCTTCCCTAACATGGGACCTGAACTTGACCCATAATTCAACCCTAAACCATGTTACAATCCTCAACCCCCGACCTGAGATTCAATCCCAACTTAGAGACTCGACCAAATAATGGGCAACTGTTGGGTCTCAATGTTTGGGTTAGTTCTTAAGTCATTTTTAGGGACAGGGGTTGGGTACTTCATTGGGTTAGGACATGGATACGAGATCTAGGGTTATACTATTTGCACGCTTAAATCTAAATAGTTTTGGGATAATATTTCCTCCTTACATACCAAACATTAAAAGAGTAATGTAGAAAAATATTTTTCTTCATACCTAACACACTCTTTAGTATTCTTCACATAATTTATCTTCAACATCTCGTTCCTTCTACTTCTATAAGAAAAGAAAAAAAGGATAAATAATTAAGTACCTTCCATATCTTTAATGTCCAACTTCATATAATTTGTCTTTACAATCTTGTTCCTTCTACTTCAATAAGAAATAAAAGATAAATAATTAAGTTCCTTCCATAACTTAAATTTTCAAGTTTTTTTTATGGCAAACTTTTTAATTATATAAGAAAAAAAGGATAAATAATTAAGTTCCTTCCATATCTTAAGTTTCCATGTTTTTATGGAAATTTTTTTAACAAATCATATGAAATTAGGATCACAATCCTCTATAAATACTCAAGTTCTTAACATTTCATTTGCATAGAGTAGCATCACCCCCACTGAGGTAATTAGTTTAATTATTTCTTTTTTCTTATTATATTTATTCACATTAATGTTTCTATGTAGGTCAGTCAAATCTGTTTACATTTGCATTGTTTGTATGTTCTTTTTGGGGGGCTATTATAGAAAACAAAACAAATATGCTCCATAAAAAAATTGATTGTTATTATGAATTGGTGTTATAAAACTGACTGTTATAGAGATATTTAACTATATTAAATAAAGAAATTCTATTTTTCTTGATCCAAGTTATTAAATAACAATGAAAATGGTACCATTTTCTGATGATGAAGTTGATAGGAGGCGAGAGATTAGTATGGAGTTTAAGAATGTAAGACACTATCTGAGAGAAATTGATGCACAAGTGCAAGATGCTATATTACGAGGCAAGGATCTATAATATATCATCTCCCATTTGTGCTCCAATTCTCTTATATGGTGTCGCACATTCTCCAACTTCGTCTGAGATCTTTCGCTCTTGTCAATGTCATCATCGGACAACGATGTCATTTTCCCTATTATGTAATCACTTGACCAAGCTTTCTTTTTAGTTAATATAGTAATACCTCTCTATGACACTTATTATTCCAAAAATATGTAGACATAAATTTTGTAAATACCATAACCCCAAATCTGAATCCATGTCCCAATCTAATGAGGGACCCAACCCCTAAGCCTAACAACGACCTATAGAAATTCTTATAATCTTCCTGCAGGGTATCTTTGATTTTTGTTTTCTTCCTTGTTGGAAGATAATAAAATTTTCTATGTTGGTTGATTGTTGGGAGGAAATGAACATAATATGCACAAGAGAATAAAATTTAATTTCATGTTAAAGTCTTTTAAGTTTAATTTCTATAATTTCTTTATTTATGGTCTTCACAAATAGGTGAAAGATCTGTGTATACATCTCAATTTCACTTGTGGGATAATATCAAGTGGATATTTTGACATGAAAATATATACAAAAAAAATATTCACTTTCTTTTTAAATTTCACAATTGGAGTTGTGCTTGACCATAGTTTTTGCAAAGATCTTTTAAAATTTGAATTTTTTTTTTCTAAATATGATTTATATTACCAATTTTCAAAAACCTAGAAAATCACCAATCTTGACTAATTTACCTCAAGCATACAATCAAATTTGATCTATAAGAGTAATTTCTCAAAATAGATAATCGGATAATGTCGTAGATTAAATCACATATACAAGATACTACAAATAATGTTAATGTGGGCAAAGTCTCCGAAAGTAAGTGAAGTTGTCCCATGTAATAAAAAAATATTTTACAACATGTAGTAACACCACTGTTTTTTCCTTCCTAAATAAGGGCATGTTCAATATGGAGAAATATTTTCGGTCTTTTTCAGGTTCAATTGGCTAAATGTTTTGAAAAATTAGTGATCATTAATATGAGTAAGCATAGTCAAATATTTACGCACACAAATGTCATTGTTTATTGTATCTCTCTAGAGATGTACTCCTTAGAGTTTGTTGTGTTTGCCAATCAAGTCATATATATACTATATAGTTTGAATATTTCTTTATATTTGATAGTAACATAATATATTTGAATTAAGTGTCGATATAAAGGTAGTAAGTATACTGATTTTCAATTATTATCACAAAATTGGTGGTCCTAATTAATTATTGTCTTAGAGAGATTTGACAGTAAAAATTTATATTTTTACTTTTTTATAACTTTTATCCAATAAATAATATATCGGGGAAATGACTTTGTCAAATGATGACAGCGATAGAAGGCGGGAGATTTGTACAGAGTTGGAGAATTTGAGACATCATTTAAGAATCATCAATGCTCTGATGCAAGATGCTAGATTACGCGGCAAGACTGGAGTGGTGGATTCCATCGATAACAAGACGTAATTCTTATTTTAAGAGAGAAACTAAGCTAGAAAATGAACGAGAGACTTATTATAACACCTTTTACTTTGTAGATACATTTGATAATTTATTTTCTTCCTATGGGAAGATTATAAGAATTGTTATGTTGTTGGTTGATTGTTGTCGGGAAAAAGAAATTATAGTTTATGCAACAGAATAAATTTATTCTCTCTAGATTTGAAATCCTATACATATATGACATGTTGAAGCATGTGTATGTTTTTTATTTTCTCTAATAATTATCTTCACAAGATAGATGTAAGATTTGTGTGCACACTATTGTACCCCAGATTCCACTTCTTTTTTTTAAGTTAGGCATAAGAGAAGGAGAACTTGAGGAGGGAATTACAAGGTGAACATTTTGATATTTTATTATTTGAGTATAGATTTGTAACTTAATTATTCAAAAAATATAAACATGTTTACTTGTTGTGGAGGCACTTAATATGGGGTTAGTAAATTGAAAATACTTTTAATGTAATATGGTATTAATTGCTTTAGTTGAGTTCACATGATTTTTCTTAAAGAGGCCTTAGATTATTGAAAATATTTTTACATCTTGTAATATGTATGTTTTTTTTATACGTTTACCAATATAGAATTAATAATATGCTCCTACCTAACCATCTTCCTTTCGAACTAATTGAATTCTACATATACATGAATCATCACTTTATAGACTTATATATAGATTAATAAATTGTGTGTCATACAAATCATATGAATACTTAAGATTACCAAAGCACACTACACACTACTTTTGTTTATGAGTCTCTAAAACTGACAATAAACCGATATGTAAAGGAGAAAAGGCACTAAGATGGCCCCCACATTGTCACTCCATAATCTTCGTATTCATTTTGTCAAATCGTTAGTTGTGATAAAATTATTGAAATAAAACAATATAAAAATACTCTTAACAAGGTATAATATTAATATTTATTTTGGGTCGAGCTACCTACACAAGTTCTCTAAAACGTGTCACACCATCGATCGATTTTGTTTGGTTTATGTATTATCAGTTTGACTTATCAACTAAAGAACATACATGGAATGTAAATAGAAATTAAATAAAGCTAACAACTTGTTTCTACTTCTAATTAACATGACAACCATTTGATAGGGGACGCTCAACCAACTCATCTAATAACCTGTCGTGTAAGCCTCCACTACATAAACATGATCTTTAGCGGCAATTAATTAATGGCAATAGCTCTATTGCTGCTAAATATATTTTTTTAGAAGCAATTAGCATGCTTAAGAATCAATGGTCCAATAGCACTAATATCCAAAACATTCCCCACTGATACTGCCTTCATAGTAAAGACAAACATCGTCGCAAAAATCTGGACATAGGGCTACATGTTGGCTAGGAACTTGGCACCAATTTATTGCCTTAACACACATCTCTACTCATTATCATAAGTCTTAAATTTTTTTTGACACAAATTAAAATAATATATAACAAATAATTAACCTCTTTTTAGATGAAGAGGTTCATGTAATATATATTCATGAAAGGAATGAATTTCGCATCACTAAAAGACGAGAACTATGGATTTCTAATAAGATTTGGATAATTCTTCTTCTTTTTAACCATATTTTAAGGTGTGAACTAAGGTCAGATCTTAATTCAAAAAATGATACTAAAGTCAAGTACGATTTGACGTAGAACATAAAACATATGTGAAAAAT
>JAJTWQ010000627.1:0-37192 GCA_029007595.1 Solanum commersonii
AAACTCACCATTTTTCTTTGAATGCGTAAAAGACAGTACATATACAAGAAGCAACTTCAACACCACTTGACGGATCAATGTGTCGATATATCCGACAAATCGCCAAGCAATGACATTTTGTCCTTTCAATAGGAAGAATGATCAAACTACATTATCCAGAGCTCAAAAATCACCAACGAAATAGCACATTGACCTTCAACCATGGGAGGGACCAAACCGCTCTATATTGAGCCCAAGTCGCCAAATCAAATGGCATACTATCCTTTTCGACATGATAAAGGACTAAGTTATCCCGAGTCCGACAATCGCCAATCAACGGTACCCTATCTTTCTAATTAGACAAAAGGATAAGACTACTCCCTATCAAGCCCGAAAAATCAACTTTTCAACTGCACCTACTCCTTACAATAGGACGAAGGGTCAAAGCTACAATATTCTGAATTCGTCAACAAATGACACTCAATCCTTTCAATAAGGCGAAGGTCTATGCCTCCAATCAACTATTGCATGTGCCCGAGATTGCATTGTGCCCGATATTGCATGTGCCCGAGATTTGCATTATGCCCGAGATCCGCACGTGCCCGAGAATTGCATCATCCGTTTGCGTGCCCGAGAATTACATCATATGCATGTGCCCGAGGATTGCATTGTGCTCGAGATCCGCATGTGCCCGAGAATTGCATCATATGCATGTGCCCGAGATTGCACAGCCCGAGATTACATTGTGCCCGAGATCCGTACGTGCCCGAGAATTGCATTATTTGCATGTGTCCGAGATTGCATCGTGCCCGAGATTACATTATGCCCAAGATCCGCATGTGCCCGAGAATTACATCATCTGCATGTGCCCGAGATTGCATCGAGCCCGAGGTTGCATTGTGCCCGATATTGCATGTGCCCGAGATTGCATTGTGCTCGAGAATTATATATGTCCGAATAAAAAAACAAGCTACAAGTATCAACAGATGCCCGAATTACAGATACGCTTTCTTTATTCATTATTTTATTCCTAAGGCGTCATGGTCTAAAGGCATCATTTTCATGGCCTGCGGACATCATATCATGGCCTAAAGATTTACTTTCCGCTATCATGATCCAAAGGTGTCATAGTCTAAAGGCATCATCTTTCATGGCCCGCAGACAAACATTTCATGACCCCGAGGATATAATTTTTGCGTATCATGGGCTCCTAGACATCATAGCCTCGCACATCATGTTCATAGTCTTATGGCAAACATCATTGTCGATATGGGAAATTGCATCATGTTTACCTTTATCATTTATTCGATGTAATCGCTCTAATCACTTTATTTAGTAATATTATAAGCTACGATTTGCAGAGACTAATATTTTGCGCGCGAGATCAATCTCCCTCTCGGCTACAATTATCGTGCTTACATCTATCGCAAATGTATGCCCTATCAATTTCTTCGCTACTCAATTGCCGTTTTTCATTTAACCCTTGGCTAATTATATTATCACTTCTAATTGGATTTTGCACTCTCGAACAAAATCGGCTACTAAGTCAACGTTGGTTGCCCGACAATTCATCCTTCATTCTCAAGCAACCAAGGGGCAGCTGTTGACACCCAATTTTGACCGACCTTAAGAATTTTTGAAATGCTATCCGATTAAATACGCTTTTTAAAATATATTTTTTATTTCTAAAATTTTAGTTGATTTTGTCTAAAATCGTACATTTTAAGTATGTATGCTTTATAAAATTATCATAAATATTATTAAGATATTTTTAAAAATTATTTGTAAAGCTAAACGTATTTATTTTATTAAGTGTTTTAAAATTTAAGTGATTTTAATTATATAAAAATATTATAATATGTGTAGTATTTAATTGAATAACATTTCTTAAAATTTCCTCAAAAATCATTTAACTTATAGCCTATTTTATTCTACTTCCTTTCAATTCTAGCCTAATCAATTCCAATTTTATTTCAATTATAGTCATCCTTTCATTTCAATTCTAGCCAATTTTATTATAAATTTGGCCATTCCAATTTTAGATTTCAATCCAACTCATCCCTTTTAATCTTAACCACCCATCTCACTCCGATTTAATCTCAACCATTCGTCGTATTTAAATCAACGGACCAGATCTAATCTCCCACAACCTTCCTATTTTACTCCTAAAAGACCAAAACCCTAAAAGATTTTATTCATTCTCTTCCTCTTAAACCAGATCAGCCGCCTCCCCTCAGCTCTCATCTCCATTTTTTCCGGCGAAATCAACCGGAAAGAGAGCTCTCCCCTCCTCTCCTCTCCGCCTCCTTCCTCCTCTCTCCCGTCGTCCCCCTCTCCTCTCTTCTCACTGCCATATCAGCAAGGAAAGCAACATCCAGGCGAGGTAAACAGCGGCTCCGGCGAGACCAGCAGTTGCTGGCCGCCTCTGCTTCTCTCCCTTCTCTCTTTTTCTCCGGCGAAGCAGAAGCAGCAGTAGCGCGAGAACCAGCAGGTGCTGGTCGTCTCTGCTCCAATTTCCGGTGGACAGCAGCTCAGTGAGAGCATCAGCAGCAGCGTGGAACCAGCAGCACTGGCAAGGACAGCCAGCAGCAAGCTCCGGCGGACATTTCTTTTGGATTTCGAGTGTATTTAAGACGGATCTTTGACAGATCCGTCTAGGTTCGCTCTTCTTCTCAATTATTATTTCTTTTCGTTTAACATCATTCATTTTGTTTGAGTTTGGTGTGATTTTTACTTGTTTAAGTATATGGCAAAATCATATTCAAGCATGTTAGTGTGATGTTTTACTTTTATTTTTTGTTAAGTCTGTGGCAAATTCAGATTCAAGCATGGGTCCAAAATGATGATACAAGCTGATGCATTTTTTCATTTATACATATCTCTTATTCTCATATTTTTTGTGAAAATGAAGTTGGTTCATGGCTTCTATTGTAATCTGCCTATTTGCTATTTGAATTCATGATTATTGCTTTCTTGTGACCTGCCTGGGTTCCAAATTTGTGAGTTTTATTTGACTTAATATGCAGGTCACGATCCTAACCAATGGATTTTATATGTTTCTTTATTTATATAGTAAATCGTCGTATCTTGAACTATTGTGACTTGTTTTTCCTCCTTGTAATTTTGATTTAGCAGTATTTAATTGAGAGCTATATTTGTTTTCTCCCTAAAATAATTGATTGATCATTGGAATATGTCTCTATTCAATTTGAATCTACATGCCAATTTATCGCCAATATGTACGCAACTATATCAATCTCTCAATCTTCCTTCTGTTTGTCTAATTGATTAATCCCTTGATTGCCGGGGTCGATTATTTACTCGTTCAAGATTTGCTTTGCTATTGAGGTATGGTTTAAATTTTCTTAGATTATTAATCATTATTCTACCCATGATTAATATGCATCGGCTAGACTCTTGCTTCTATTATGGTAAATCTTTAAATCAATAGGTAAGGATTGTATTATTTCTTTTCCATAAAATACTAGTGCTGATTTTATGTAAATTGATAGATTGCTGTAAATTGATCCCATTGCCGTAATACTCGTCCTAGCGTATTCTTATTTATTTATTTATTTATGTTAATATAACATTGAGTTATTATTTTATTTAGGTGTTTATTGCTTTCCTTATACATGCTAGCCGATTCTTACCTTATTAGTTACTCTTAATTATTTCCTCGTCTTATTTAGTTGCTCATATGTTTGGTAAAAATAAGTAATTAATTAAAATCTGATTTTGGCTTCCTTCTTAACAAGGAAAATATATGTTAGTGAATATTTTTTCACCTTAATTAAGCTTAATTAGATTTCTTACTTGTTTATATTTGTAAAAAGAATAAATAAATATGGGATCGATTTTATACTCCTTTCGTTTAAGGAAAACATGTTATAATTGGCTCCTAAATTATTCCTTTTCTTATATTTTATGCACCTCTTCTACTATATAAATGAGACTCTTCTCTCATTCCTTTGATGATCCCACTCTCTACACATTGACATTCTCATATCTAAGGACTTGGCACATACTTACTTGCTTTAAAAAGAAAATTTATAGCTACTCATAAAAAAGAAATAAGAACTCTAGTAAAGCTTTGGATCTCTCTTTGTCTCTTATTGCTGTGTTGCTGTTGTGGATCCGATATTTCCATTCAAATAACTTCATTGCCGATAATATTTCGCATAATTGGTTAGTTTCCTTCCACTAGTTTAACTTTTTTTTCTTTTTTTTTGCATTGTTCATATTTTATGTACGCTTGAAATAATAGAGGAAGCATCCATTTAGTTCCCCTTATCCCTTTCTTTCTCAATATGTGATTATATATTCTCCACGACTTGTTGAATTTTACATGTCCATAGCTTATGTACATGAATTAGTTAACATTATGTGTGTGCCTGTGGAGTTCTACCATTTTGCTATATCAAATTGTCTTTTTTTTTGTATTATCATTACTTGCTCCTATTTTGTTGCATGTTAACAGGTTTTGAACTCAAAGTTCAAGATATTGAAGAGTTGCCATTGAAGGGAAACATTAGACAAGCTAAATTTGTTTAATTTGGGTTTTATATGTTATTTAATTTCTATTATTGTTTTGTAATAATTTGTAAACTCTAACTCTCTCTCATATATGTAATAATTTGGGGGATCGTCTAAGGGAGGGATGGGGATTTACGTGCTACGTGTTTACTTTATCGCAACTCGGTTACATTAGAAATCATTCACTTAGGTTGTGTGATGGTTTAATACTCGCACTCTAATCCTTATTTATATCTAACTAAAAATAAATAAATAAAGTAAAACTACTTGCTACTAATCACCTTTTGACTAATTAGTCTAAAATTAATTATATGTTTGACTAGTGCATTATTCATCTAGTATGTATGATAGTGATCTTGCCGACTTTTACTACTTTTAAAGTGCTATGTTCTATGTTGACCATTTAATGTTAACTAATTATATACCAAGATAATTAATAAACTTCTTGAAACACAATCTTAGCATGTGTGACCTTCACAAATTGATATATGTTACCGTGTTGGTGAACCACAGTTTTCTTGTATAAAATGTATAAAACTGGTAAAATAAATAATTGATTTGCTCAATATGTCACATATGTGATTTAACTTAGAAGCCATGCCTATAGGACTAAAACAATTAAATCGATAAGGCTAATTAGTTTGTTCGAATAATTTCTGCATGTTTTAGTAATTTAGGCCTGTCATATAATTAATCAAACTCTAATTAATTTGCTAATAAAATAACTGTGTGTTGATCATTTAGACATCCTGCCTATAGGTTATTAATTTTTAGCATGATAAAATTTGAATGGTTTTCTAATCTGCTCTTGACCAAATCTGGCGAAAGTATTTCTGCATTATGTTCATTTTTTACCATTGCTTCATGATATAAATGAACCGATTTTTGCATGTTTAATTCAAAATCTATCTTGACAAAATCACGCCCAATTTAATCACTTTCTACATTTGAACTGCCTTTTAAAATAAATTTTTGCACTAATAATATTATATGCTATTGCTCTAAATATATATATTTCTGCTAAACCACTGCAACTAAAATAAATTTTAGCATTTAAATTTGTTATCCCTTTTTTATATTTTCTGCCCATGTGCTCCTTTAAAATTAATTTGTCCTAATTAACCTAGCCATTTAACTAATTTGCATTCGGTAATAATTTAGTGCTATCACCGATTTAGGTGAATAGTTATTTGGCATGCCTTTAGAAACTGTCTGTTAATAATCTAGCTTGCTTAACTCATAGTTGTTGTTTTGATGCTCGTTTATATGCATACACTTAGCATGAAACCCTTTCACTTTATGTGTGTTTGCTAGCATGTTAAATAAAATCTAGAGGCCAATATGAGATTTATGTGCTAAATGTTGTCCTCTTTGTTTGATTTGTTGTCTAGGTGGGCCTATTATATTTTATTTAGTCTATACCCACTCTAATAGAAGTCCAATGCCTCTTGGACCTTAAGCGGGACGATAGACACCTTTTAGAGACGTAAAGCATGCGGTGGTGGGGGTAGGGGTAGTTTAGGCCCTATGGAGATGATGACATCGACTCGAGGCTTAAAGAGACAAACTTTGGTTTTGTCTGTCGTCTACACGGAAGCCTATTAAAAATAAAAATAAAGTCGAGTGCTGATCCTAAAGTCCTTCAAAGTCTCCCTTTCCTTTGTCCCTTTATTTGTTTATAATTATATTTATTTGGGGTAGTTAAATAAAATATAAAAATCATTTATCCTATCTACTTGTGCAATTTTCTGTCTCCTCGCTTCTCTTTTATTATTTGTTTAAATATTCATTTTTCGTTTATTACATCACTTAGTCTCGTATGCTTACTAATAAAAGTAACTAAAGTGCTCTTAATTGTTTAATATTTGTTGTTATCATGTTTAATAAATAACCAAATAATGAAGTGACCATACTTGCTACTTGTAACCCCCACATATTGCATGAGATACGGTCGGGACCCACATTTGTGGACCTCAAGGGATGCCTAACACCTTCCCCTCGAGGTAATTTGAACCCTTACCCTGATCTCTGGTTCGTTGACCTTAGCTAGACTTAGTTAGGTTAGATAGGTGCCCTAACGCGCCTTAATTCGTTAGGTGGCGACTCTTCAATCACCCAAAGCCCAAAAGAGTTGTTAGGTCGTGTACGAAACCCGTTTTGAGAAAAATGGGGCGCGACAGGAGTATATATAGTTTTTAGAATTTGTGAATTGTGATTATGTGTTAGAAACTTGGAATTGAAAAATATTATAGTCGTTGGCTCGTTGCTAGTTGGAATTGAAAATAAATCCGTTGAAAAATAAAGGTGCCGGGGGACGGGACTTGTCGGCGGAGGCGGGGGCGGGGGGGGGGCGAGGGCGGGCGGGGGCAGGGCGGGGGCGGGGGGGAAGGTGGGGGGCAACAGGCTTTTCAGCCTTTGTCGACCCCTAGGAATTTTCTCGCCACTGGTCACTACTCACTTGGAAGTGTATATATATATATATATATATATTATATATTATATGGAAGTATTATATATATATATATATATATACACTTCCATATATATATATAAATATATATATAATCCCTAGGATAGCATGGTAGATTACATTAATATATTTAAAGAATCATTAAACCGTTTTATTTCTCGGTACTATAATTTAAATCCATGAATATTTTGGGACTGGGGTAACGTGATGAACATTTTAGTTTGAAAATTTCAAATTTTAGTCAACTTCGATTCGTGTAACAATCAAATCCACGCCACAACAAAGACAACTACATCGATGTTGGCAATTTTCAACAATTTTTAGGCTATTCTGAATTTCTGATCACTACTAGGGAGAAACTCGTGCTTTATATTCTCTTTGATTCCATATAGTAATTAATAACTAATAATCAATGGAATACATGTTGGAAGCAACATATACAAATATTAAAATATATATATATATAAAAAAAAATTAATCGAACCGGACCGGACCGAACCGAACCGGAATAAACCAGGATGTACCGTACCGTACACCGGTATCAAATTGTGGTACCGTTCCGTCCCGTGTACCGGCTCACGGTGTCCCGTTCCGTCCCGAATACTACCGGACCGGAACGAACCGGAATGGTACCGGAACGGTACCGGACCGGTACCGGTACAACCCGGTCCGGTGCCCAGCCTTAGAGAAGGGTACAGAGTATTGGGTTTTAGGAAAAGAAATGGGTTGGGTAATTGATTTAAATTGGGGTAAAACTTGTAGGAAATTAAAAGGGCTGAAGGGATATGATCCATGATTTATTTTTATCAATTTCAACTTGACTTTTAATCCAAACTTGATAAAAATGGAAACGAGACAAATTATAAACTCAACAAATTACCCAAGCTTCTTAACTTTAACAACACAAAATAATTATTTCGAAAAGATCTTAATTAAATTGCTATCACTTTTAAAGGAGATAGGATGCATACTTAATTAAAACTATTTTTTAGTAAAACAAATTTCTAAATATTTATTCAAAATGAAAAATATGTGACTCTATATATATTATAAAATATAGAAAGATACAATATATAGGGAAAACAACAAAATGTCCTAAAAATATAATTTTATAGTATTTTTTTCAATTTGCGAAAATAATTATTTCACATTGTTTGAAATTGAAGAAGCTTGAAAATTAATTAAATGTGGAGGGCCAAAATTAGATGTCAACAAATTTTCCGCCGAAGGAAATTCGGATGAACCCCCTAATGATAAGGTGGCTCCGCCACTACATATATATACATAACTTTATTTTAACCTACTTATGTAACATAATTTTTCAATGAAAAAACTAACAGTAGAGCTGAGTTAGCCTACACATATTTGTTCTGACCCGACTCAATAGAAATCGACTAATAACATTTTCAAATAAAATGAAATAATAAAAATAATAATCATATATATACATAACTTCTTTTTTACCTATTTATATAACATAAGTTTTCAATGAAAAAATATTAATATTAAATAAAAAAAACTCGTCACATATTTAATAATGTCGATATCCTACTTTAAAATTAATATACTATCAATCTTTTTGGGTGCTCTGAAAAATAGAAAAAAATAACGGAACTTTTTAAAAAATATAGCTGTTCAACATAAATGAAAACGTGTTTAAAATTTCAGTGGTTACTACTGTTGTGAGGTGCTATAGACGTGTACAATTATTTCAAATTGTCTTTTATTAATCATTGAAAACGTGTTTAAAATTTCAGTTGTTAGTATTGTTGTGAGGTGCTATAGATGTGTACAATTATTTCAAATCGTCTTATATTAATCATTGACCTATAACCAACGTTATTGTTGTGACTTGTGAGGTGCTATAGATGTGTACAATCATTTTCTTTCTTCCTCAACGTTTTTGTTTCTTTCTTTAGGGACATATGCTAACTTTCTATATATATATAACAGTGCGTAGCAAACCATCCAAACAAGGGTGTTAGTCTCTTATAACTTGTCTTGTACAAATTTTAAAATACAAGTGCTAATTTATCTGTCTTTATATACTCTCTATCCCCCCCCTCCCCCTTACTTATTCACATTGTGAAGTCTTTAATTCCTTCTTTGTTTCTTTCAAATGGTTAGTATTCCCACCATAGATTTTTCTAATGTAGAACTAAAACCAAACACTCCACTATGGGAATCCACAAAAGTTCAAGTTTTTGAAGCTTTAAAAGAATATGGTTGTTTTGAAGCAATATATGATAAAATTCCAAATGAAATTAGAGAAGGTATTTTTGGTATTTCAAAAGAAATATTTGAATTTCCTTTAGAGACCAAAGTGAAAAATTATTCAGAAATACCATTCCATGGCTATATAGGAATGATTCCACAGTTGCCATTTTATGAGAGTTTGTGTATTCCTGATTTGCTTAATCCTCAAAATGTTGAAACTTTTGCTAATATCTTTTGGCCTCATGGTAATCCTGATTTCTGGTATGTCTACTTTATTTTTATTTTTTTAAATAAAATTATTTTGTGCATTCATTAGAGTCGTGGAGTAGCGATAAAGTTATTTTTGTGATGTGATAAATTTTTGCAGCAATTTGGTAAAAGCTTACTCAAATCCACTTATTGAATTGGATGAAATGTTGAAAAGGATGATTTTGGAGAATTTGGGATTAGAAAATCATATTGATGAATTGTTGGATCCTAATTATATGAGATTTAGATTTACACGTTACAAGGGATCATCAATTATTAGTGGAGATCATGAAAATAATATTAAACATGATGGATTGAATGGCCACACAGATGGTAACTTCTTGACTTATATAGCACAAAATCAAGTCAATGGTTTGCAAATCAACAAAAATGGAGAGTGGATTGATGTCAATATTTCACCAAATTCTTATGTAGTTTTGTCTGGTGATTCATTCAAAGTAAGTGTTACTTATTTTATTTTTATCTAGTCTTATTACTTTATTGAATTCGTGAAACTCGAAATCTTCAAAAATATTATTGGATCCTTCAAAAACAAAAAAATAGGTTTTAGAGGATTTGACGTATACCAAACAATATATGTGAAGAATATATCCAAGGTTGGAATATACCAAAAAGATATAGGTATAATTTCTTAATGCAAAATTGAAAATGAATCTTGATATTTGTTGGAATTAACCTATGTTTCTCGAATATTAAATGGAACTACCTACATATTTAATATTTTCATACAAAACTGAAAAATGAATTTTGATATTTGTTGGAGCCTATGCTTTTCGAATCTCTAAAAATGTTGGATCCTTCAAATAAATGTGTTTGAGTTTTATGCACTGACGACGTGAATTTATACAGGCATGGACAAATGGTCGATTGCATTCTCCCATCCACAAGGTAAAAATATTTGGAGAAAGTGATAGATTCTCAATTCAATTATTTTCAGTCTCAAAACCAGGTCACTTTATAAAGGCCCCAAAAGAACTTGTGGATGAAGAACACCCTTTACTCTTCAAGCCATTTGAAATAGTTGGATTAGCTGAGTATGTTACTTCCCAAGCTGGCTATGCAGCTCCCGGTGATGCTTTCAAGACTTATTGTGGTCTTTGATATGGTAAACGTGAATTTCTAATAAACGTTTTTCTCCGATATTATTCATGGGTTGAGAACGGGAATTGAACTCTGTGAGATCGAATCTCAAGGAAGAAGCGCGAAGGAAAGGTTGGTTGCACGTTTTCTGGGAGTAATGCCTCCTTTCTCACTCCCCCAAGTACTATTAGTATATAGGGATTTCTGACAGAATATTCATCAAAATGTCTTCATCATTTCCAATGGATTTCATTTGGAATTCGTGTTTTTATAATAGTGTGTATTTTAGCTTTAGAGTTCTTTGTTTTATATATGCTAGAATAAAAAAATGTGATTTTTTTATGAACGTTCTTGTTAGAATACCATAAGTATATATGGAATTTCTAATAGAATGTTTGTCGAAATTCGTGTTTCTTTAGTAGTGTGTAATGTTTGAATTGTTGTAATAGTGAGTAATTTCAATGGGAATTCATGTTTTGTTTGTGTTTTTTGTGCAAATAATAAATTTTGAAGAGATAAGTGTCAAAAACACACTTAAACTATCAGGATTTATCGCTAGCCCCATTTATTAAACTTCTGGCCATGCCCATATATTGGAGTCTGATCAAATTTGAAATCGCATCGATAAGTCCCACATTGAGAAGTAAAACTCTCTACTAAAGACGTTTTTATACTTAGAGAGTAAGAGACTCTAACCATTTTTATATTTCTTTGCAAATTTTGAAGGCATGCAATTTTTTTCTCAATTATTGCATCTGTACAGTAATATTTTTTTTTATAAAAAATAGCAATTGGGTATTCAATAATATATGCTATATCTGTTGGAACAATATTTTTTTCTTTTTATATACATTTTTATTAACAAACACGATATAGACGTGCAACCTATATACACTAAATTAGTTATTTTAAAAAAAAAAAAAAAAACAAAGTGACACACAAATCGAGACAATAGAGTATAGAAAAAAATATCCTTCCTCTACCAAAATGAAAAATAAAAATATACAACTTGTAAATATATTTCATTTATATACTCAAACTATGACTTTTATTAGTGGAGATGAAAATAATATTAAATATGATGGATTTAATGGCCACACAAATAGTAATTTCTTGACTTTTATATCACAAAATCAAGTCAATGATTTGCAAATCAACAAAAATGGAGAGTTGTTTGATGTTAATATTTCACCAAATTCTTATGTTTTTTTGTCTGGTAATTCATTCAAAGCAAGTTTTATTACTTTGTTGAAATCAATGTTATTCAAACTCTTCAAAAATATTATTATTGCACCTTCAAAAAACAAAATATAGGCTTGAGAGTATCTGACGTATACCAAACAATATTTGTGAAGAATATATCCAAGGTTGGAACTTGGAACTAAATGTTTAATTTCTTCATGCAAAATTGAAATTGAATCTTCATATTTGTTGGAATTCACCTATGTTTTCTCAAATCTTTAAAAAGTGTTATCCCACTTACGTTGGGATTTTTCTCCAAAATACACATTTTTAAAGAATCTTTATGTAGCACATTGAATAATATTTTGAAGTAAGTTATTGGAACTATGTACATATTTAATATTTTCATGCAAAACTGAAAAATGAATTTTGATATTTGTTGGAGCCTATGCTTTTCGAATCTCTAAAAATGTTGGATCCTTCAAATAAATGTGTTTCAGTTCTGTGCATTGATGACATGAATTTATACAGGCATGGACATATGGTCGATTATATTCTCTCGTCCACATGGTAAAAATGGCTGGAGAAAATAATAGATTCTCAATTTAATTATTTTCATTCTCAAAATCAAGTCACTTTGTAAAGGCCCAAAAAGAACTTGCATGTGGATGAAGAACACCCTTTACTCTTCAAGCCATTTGAAATGCTCCTAGTGATGCTTTCAAGGCTTATTGTGGTCTTTGATACACTAACCGTGAATTTTTTATGAACGTTTTTGTTAGAGTACTATTATTATATATGGAATTTCTGATAAAACATTCATCGAAAATGTCTTCAACAAGTTAGCCATCATTTCCAATGTGTTTTTATAATCGTGTGTATCTTATGTTTGAATTGTTGTCGTCCTTTAGCTTTAAAGTTCTTTGTTTTATGTATGCTAGAATAACAAAAACGTGAATTTCTTATGAACGTTCATGTTAGAATACCATAAGTATATATGAGATTTCTGATAGAATATTTATCGAAATTCGTGTTTCTTTAGTAGTGTGTATCGATCTTATATTTTTGAATTGTTGTAATAATGAGTAATTCCAATGGAAATTCATGTTTTGTTTGTGTTTTTTGTGCAAATAATGAATTTTAAATGAACGATCTTATACTATTTAAAAGGAAATGATTCAACGCAATACTTTAGTACTATTTGATTTATTTTTTTTAAATTAATTAATTCATGTGAACAATTTATTAACAAAACTAATAGGATTCAGTGCTAGCCCCATGGTGATGTCCACATTGAAGCCGGATTAATTTGAAATTGCATCAGTAAATTTCATATTGAGGAGTAAAACTCCCTACCAAAGACGTTTTTATACTTAAAGAGACTCAAACCCTTTTTATATTTCTTTGCAAATTTTGAAGGCATGCAATTTTTTTTCTCAATTATTGCATCTGTACAGTAATATATATTTTTAAAAAAATAAATAGTAATTGGGTATTCAATAGTATATGCTATATATGTTGGAACAATATTTATTCTTTTTATATACGTTTTTATTAACAAACACGATATAGACGTGCAACCTATATACACTAAATTAGTTATTTTAAAAACAAAAAACAAAGTTACACACAAACCGAGACAATGAAGTATAGAAAAACAGATCATTCCACTGCCAAAATGAAAATAAAAATATATAACTTGTTAATATATTTCATTTATATACTCAAATTATGATTTAATTCAATTGAAAAGTGTTTCAATTAGACACTTTTGAATTTAATTTAGGAACAGTAGTTTTCCACTGTATTTTCAAACCGCATCCATTATGTAGTCAAGTTAGTCTCATAAAATAATGTCACCCTTCTTTAATTATATGCATAAATTTCAATTCAAATATGAATGTGATTTCACTATTTATTGAGGGTAATCGGATATAATTAAACGAGGTAACATATTTTAAGTACTCCCTGTTTCTCAATTTATATGACTCACTTTTCTTTTTATATAGTTCCAAAAAGAATGACATGTTTTTATTTTTTGTAATAATATAAATTTAAAATGTGCTAGCAAGTTAGCCATCCAGTTTTTTTTTTTAAGCACATGCATGTGTGATTCTCCCAGCTTGAGGGAACAACTCCCCTCCAATAGGAAACATCATGTGTTTATTATTGTTTGATAAGGACATCACAATAACATATCAAAATTTATGAGGATATAAACAAATAAGGGAATATTAAATGGAAGGCAAGTACAATAATTATGATTTAATAACATATTTTGCGTGAACGTTGTATCACACTGTATTATTTTGATGGTGGTCCCCTTTTTTTGCATAAAAGTGATCAGAATTTGAACACATCACGTTTTACTGAGAGGGATCGAACCATGGGAACGAATCTACAGGGCTATCACCTTCTTTGGCTAGATCTTTTAATCTTTTCACAATTACAGTTCACTGCGCCCGAATACAATGTATGAATGGTTGAATATTTTGAAGTTATGTTTGGATGCTTATTGTTTATGATTTCATGATGTATTGTGTTGATGTTATTGAGCATTTTAATAGTATAAATTAAAATATTAAGTGCATGATAATTAGTAGGCATAAATTGGAGAAAATGGTGATATAATTCTTTCTAACTCATGTAATCACAATGACATATTCTCATTATTATCTTCTTCTAATTTTTTCCACTAATCCTCAAATATTGACTATCCACATTCTTGGGATTTATTTGTGAAAGAAATCCTACACCTATATAAAAGATGTTTTCTTCCTTTTGTTGAGATAGAAGAACAGAGAAAAAAAAAAGAGAGGTGGATGAAAAATATTATATTGTACATGTTTACATTTTGAAGTTAGTGTAGTGGAAGAGAGAGTTGAGACAAAGAAAAATGTTTTATATTGAAGGAAGGTGTTCTTTTGGTGGAGCTACGGACAGGGGCGGATCTATAGTGTGTCCAGGGGGGTCGGAAAAAAATTACACTATATATATAAGATCAATTTTTTTGTGTACGTGTATATATTTAAAATTGAACCCCCTGAGCATATGTTAAAGGAGTAGCTCAATGGTTTATGGGGGGTCAGAATTTCGCCTATGTGAGCTTTGGGTCACGGGTTCGATTCCAGGCAATAATATTTTTTTTTATTTGACCCCCCTTGATAAAATTCCTGCCTCCGCCACTGGCTACGGACTCTCCAACTAATCCGAAGTTGTTTGAATCACATGACATTGTTGGGTTGTTGTAACCTAGAGGGGACAAGTTAAATATTATATTACTGAATCAGTGTAGATTATTATATAGTAGTCTCTTAAAGAGCACAAGATATCTGTCACGACCCAAATCGTCGTGATTGACACCACACTAACCCTCCGATGGGAGAACCATTACTACAACCCAACCAAGCAACTTAATGAAAAACTAGGCATTTAAATATACAAAAGCAGTTTTAAATAACTAAATTATTTATTAAGGTACTAAACAAATGAACTAACACGAATGCGCAAATACAACCCCTAGAACCGAAAGTTAATGTACCAAAACTCTACTAGTGACAAGTCTAAGAACAAGGGGTACAACCCCGAAACTAAACAACACCTTAACAAATAGTTTGAGTCCGAAAAGAGTGGACTTAAACAAAGAGAACTCAAGGCAGCCCGGAAGAACTAACCCACCCTTGAATTCGAAACGGTCACTGATCTTCTAAACGAGGTCTGTCAATAGCCGCCGGAAGATGCCCTGTACTCAACAAAAATAAGCAAGTGCAGTATCAGTACACAACTACAGTGTACTGGTAGGATCACGCGGCTATCCCAATAAGTGAAGCACATGTAAAATAGGCATCTACCAAACATATACAATATCATCATCATTCACATCAACGAACAGTTTCACAATTCTCAACATTATACAATTAAATCATTTTAGAGCAACAAATAGTCTTTCAATATCAATCATCATTAGGTATGAACATAATCATCACAAGTAGATACATAACACAATTCAATGGTCCTCTCATGGAACCCAATTCAATGGTCCTCTCATGGAACCCAAACCCAAATTGTTAGCTTGCCGGAACGTGACAATCAGATCCCATTTTTATGCCGGGACGTGGCAATCGATCCCATAGTTGTGCCAGAACGTGGCAACCCGATCCAATATTTATGCCGGAACGTGGCAATTTGATCTAATATTTATGCTGGAACGTGGCAATCCGATCTGTGGCAATTCGATCCAAGTTAGCTTGCCGAAACGTGACAATCCGATCCCTAATCACACACCACAATCACAATCACATGTACATCATCAAGATCATACATTTAAGTCATGATTTATGGCATACAATTACTCAATTATCCTCATTTACGATTAAGGTGATCAATAATGCAACATTTGCATACATACATGCATTATAATGAAGCAATAACAACATATATCACACTAACATGAAATCACAACCATCACCTACCTCAAATCCAAGCTTGAATCCCCTAAGGCACTTGAATCTTCCCTTTCCGAATTCTTTCCGCTTGTTCTAGGTTTACAACAATTAATATACGCAAGGATCAACAATCAAAGGTCTAATTATTCAGATTATAACAAACCCAATAACCTTAGACAAGATCTTAATACCCAAATTAGGGCTTTTTCCACTATAATTCTTAGATCAAACCCTTCCCCATCTATAATAACCCAAGAAAATAGGTTCTACGGATCAAAAAATGGATTCAGAGAGTTAAAACCTTACCTTTAGCCTCAAGAATGGTGAAAAACTATCAAGAACTCGTCTAGGGTCACCTCCTTAGCTCTAAAAGTCAAAAAAATACCAAATAAGATCATTTAGGGGTTTATTAACGACTTTAAGTCGCGTCTGGCCTGCTACAATGGACCCATCCCGCTACAGCGGCCTCAACGAAGACAGAATGTACCTGTTCACGCTAAGATCATTTTCGGGAATTCTACTCGCCCAAATTTGATTTCGTAAAGTCGTACGGGTTCCTTATCATCTTAGTTATCCACTCATGTAATAAAATTCATAATTAGATTTCTCATTCATTATCAGATTTCCCTACACCTTATTGACTCCAATTTCGTCCAAATTTGAACTAGGTTAGGAATTCCAAGTTACTACCAAAAATTTTCTGGCCCCAATTCTTTCTTCACTGACTTTTTCATAACGACGAAATCAGGTCGTTACAATATTTGTGCCTCAACCTGAATAATTTTTTTTATTCACTTTAGTTTCAACTGAAATTTACTATAATTTGTGGTATATTCATCAGTATATTATATTGTAAATGTTATGTTGTGTTGTATTGAATTGTAATATATTATTTTGATGAATATGCCCTCTCTCCCATTTTAGGTGACACTCTTTCCCTTTTAATCAGTCCCAAAAGAGAATGTTATTTTACTATTAGAAACTATTTAACTTTAAAATTATATTTTACTCTTAATGAATAGTTTACAACCACACAATAACTAGGGATTATATTAGACCACAATTTTTTTTAAAGAATTTTTTAAAATATTATACCAAGTTAAATAATGTCATATAAAACATAGAGAATACAACATTTACAACACATTAAAAATGAGTTTTATCATCTTAAATTAGTTGTTTTAAATGTCATGTTCAAACCTAACAAACTATAGACTATAGTATTAAAATTTCACCTTATCTCGCCATCAAAAAGCACGTACAACATTAGGTGTTTACTTAACAATAAGGACTTTAAAATTTATGAGGCTATATGTATCATAAAGTGACCCACAAATCAAGACAGTGGGGTAATTGACAAAAAGATTCTACCACTATCAAAATGAAAAATAAAAAATAAAAAAATTATCGATAATCTCTTAAAATTTGTCAATATATTTCATTTAGATACTCAATTATGACATGGTCTAGCCAAGAAGTAGTTCAATCAAACACTTTTGAATTAGCAGTAGATTATTTGAAAATTCAATTCGTTACGAGCTATTTAGCGATTGATTAACAAGTGATTATCGATACAACTTGTAGTTAATTTCATGATTTCTAGAAGTGTCTACTTAATGGACGTTTGAGAACATGCACACACTTTTTTTCTTCAAACTTTGAGCTAAAAGTGTTTAAATATACCTTATCATGAGTTTAGATGTGAACTTGAACATACTGTAATTATAGTATATTAAATAAAATTCATTCATAAACTAATTGATTATCGATGTATTTCACCTATAGTAGTGGCAAATGGATGGATTGGTTCAAATTTGGGTGGGTTGAAAATGGGTTAATATAAAATGAGTAATAATTCAACTCATTCATATTTCATATGAGTAAAAATGGGTTGGGTAACAAATGTGTTTGGTAAAATACAATTTAGCTCATATTTACTCATGTTTTCACAAGTAAAAAATAGTACTCTACTTTAGAATTCAACATGGAGAAAATATTTTAATCTTTTACTGAATGAAAATGTTGAAAATAATTTATTTCATTTTATTGTATCAAAAAAGTAAAAACAAAATGTGCGATTATCTCAGCTTGAGGGAACAACTTCCCTCCAATATTCATCAATAGGAAACAAAGGTACTTACTTCATCATGTGTTTATTGTTTGATAAGGACATCACAATACCACATCAAAATTTATGAGGATATAAACAAATAAGGGAATGATAGACGGAAGACAAGTACAATGATTATGATTTAATAATATATTGTGTTGTGTTGTGTTGTATGCATTATATTATTTTGGTGAATACAAGTGGTTAAATATTTTGAAGTAATGTTTGGATGCTTATTGCTTATGATTCTATGATGTATTGTTGTTGATGTTATTGAGCATTTTAATATTAGAAATTAAAATATTAAGTGCATGATATATAATTAGTAGGCATAAATTGGAGAAAATTGTGACATAATTCTTTGTAACTCATAATAATGATCGGATCATCATTATTATTTTCGCTATATAATGATGAGAAGTCTTATGATAATGATCAATGATCAATTTGGTGTGGTTGCGTCATTATCTTTATCTCTTCGTAAACACCATTTTTTCTGTGCTTATTATTTAATAATCCTAATTTATCTTTACCTTACTATTTTTTGTAATAACTCTATCTAGTATTTTTAAAAAATATAATATTGTATATTTATTCTTTAAATTGCTAATGTGGTAATGAAGAAAAATAATAAAATATATCCATATGGTGTATTCATCAAAATGATATAATATAATACAACACAATACAATATGTTATGAAACCATGGGCAATAACCATGCAAATATAAATTCAAAATATTCAACCGCTCATATGTTTTATTCATCAAAACAACATAGTACAACACAACACAATACAATACAACACAACACAACACAACAAAATACAATACAATACAATACTTTACTCAATCATATGTAATAACCATCCAAATATAAATTTAAAATATTCAACCAGTCATCTAATACATTTTATTCATCAAAACAATACATAAATAAATTTTCATAGCTATTAAATTTTTAAAGACCACAATAATTCTTGACACCCAATCCATTTTTAGCACCTAGCATAATATATTTATTAAATTCTGGCAACTTAAAAGGCTTGAACATTAAAAGGTGTTCTTCATCCACTAAATCTTTTGAGACCTTCAAAGTATAATTTGGATATGGGAGAGAAAATTGTAACATACGCCAATTTAAAATGAATATGAAGAAGCTTGAAATTGGAAGTAGTCACTTTTGGAAAAAAAATTCACAATCTGGAAATTGGCTAAGTTCAAAAATCTGGAATTTTTTTTGGCTAAGTGTGGGAAATCAGTGATTTTTGGACAACTTTGAGCAGTCGTAACTCCTAGCTCAGGATGAGTTAGGAGTAGTTCCAGTTATGGTTGTGAAGCTTGTGGAATGATCTTTCCAACGCCACCGAGTTTACTCGATTCCGAGTTCGTATGAGCGAGTTATGCCCTTTGAAAGTTGGGCAGTTGGCAGGGAATCCGTCCGGAAATTTTAAGGGCATTTTGGTCTTTTCCCTAGTCTATCTTTTGGGGTTATATTGTGTGTTAAGCTGATTGTTGGATATTTTTATCTCATTTTAAAAGATTAAGAGCTAGGGCTTGAGAGAAGAAGAAGAGAAGAAGAGGAGAAGAAGAGAAGAAAGAGGAGATCAATCAAGTTTCCGTCGTGGAATTTCGTCGGGGGTGATCCCTATCAAGGTATGTGAGTTCTTTAGTGTGGGTTGATCCTTTCCCCCACACACCAAGCTCATTTTTATGATTTGAGAAAATATTGGATTTGTTGTGGAAGTTGTTGAAGTTGTTAGTTGTTGTTGATGTTGTTGAAGTTATTGTTGGTTGTGGGACATGATTTGATTGTGTTCTTGGGCTGAAGTCTATTGTATATTGAGGGATTTTATGATCCTTAGTGTTGGTTGGTTCATACCCCCACACACCAACTCGTTTTTAATTCCAAGAAAAGACTTATTTTGGTTGTTGAAGTTGTTAGTTGTGTTGTTGAAGTCTTGCTAATTTGAGGGGTTTATAACCCCAAGTGTTTGGGGAAAAGAACCTTTGAGGTTGAGAGGGTTTAGAGTTGGCAACATGAAGGAGAAAAGTTGGGCAGCTTGCCTGAAGCAAGCCTGCGTCACAGATTTGCTCCTTCTGTGAACAGAATCTGTTATGTTTTCAGAATTAAATTTCGAAATTTTCCTTAAGCTAGCTGTCCTAAATTATTCCTAATCATCATGGGGTCCTTCCAAACACAAATCATTACCCTTGAGTTCAAAATCCAATTTAAGGAGAGTAAAGTTAGAAGTCAAGCGAAGTTAGTTTCCAATTCAAGTGAAGTTAGTTTCCAATTCAAGTGAAGTTAGTTTTCAAGTCAAGTCGAGTTAGAAGTCAAGTGAAGTTAGAAGTTAAGAAGTTAGTTCAAGCAAGTCCTCCAAGCTTTTCAAGAGTCTTTATTGAACGTTTTAACTTCATTCTAAGGCTCAAGTTGCAAGTCAAGTAAAGAGTAAAGAGTAAAGAGTTTAAAGTTGAGTTCATTTCTCAAAGTTATTAGGGAACTATGTATTCCCAAAGAAGTTTTAAAGAAATGTCTTTACATCTAAACAAGGTTGGAAACTGAGATTTCCAAAGAGCCTTCGGGATAGTTTTTTTTTGAGTAATTATCTCATATCAGCAGGAATAAATATGTTTTAAAAACATAAGAGCCAGTACATTTTTGGGAGTAGTATCGAGCACCAAATTGGGGGAGCGTTCAAAGAACCCACAGCCCCCATAGAACCATGTTAGCCAGCATGGGTAGAAAAGGATCATACTTTTTTGATGAATCCTTTTCAGATTAGACTAGTGGATCCATTAGGCGGTTGGGTCTTATACCTTTGGCCGGGTACAAGATGCTCGCGGCGTGAGGTCGATCATTTGTATCATCACTATAGCTCTTATGTGATGGTTGTCGGTTAGAGAAACTCCCACAGCAGCTTATTGTATTTTCATACACGAGAGATTATTGTATTTTTTATATACATCAGTTCATTGTATTTCTATATACATCTTAGGCTTATTGTATCCTTGTATACACACACGAGTTTGTAACATGTTTTAAAAATGTTTTTTTTATATCGCACTTGTTTTTAAATTGCCTTATATTGAAAGAAGTCAGACAGGTAGAGTTGAGTTGGGCAAGGTAAGCCTTCAGCTTCTTGCAAATTTCCTTCTACCCTATGTTGCTTAGTTTTCCAGCTCGCATACTCGTACATTCCATGTACTGATGCCAGTTGACCTGCATCGTCTTATGATGCAGATACAGGTACCCCGATCAGCATCTTGCACGTCATTGATCCAGTTTGAGCACTCCAGTCGCGTGGTGAGCCTACTTGCATTAGGAGGACTCAATTATTTTGTGTTCTTAGTTTTTTTTTTATTAGGATGTTGTGGGGTTTGTCCCAACATCCATTTCGATATTTTAGAGGCTTCCATAGACGGACGTGATCGGTTAGTTTTGAGTCTCTCATCTATGTATATATGTAAATATTCTATTTTGAGATTCGAGTTGCCTTTATGGCCATATTTTATAAATTAAGTTATTTTGTAATATTGCATTGCATTGAGTTATTTGGTTGGGTTAGGTTTTATTTTGAGTTAAGAAAGCCAGGCCAAGGGTTCGCTTGGGGCCAGAAATGGTCTCCGGGTGCCGGTCCCGCTCAGGGTGTAGGCTCGGGGCGTGACAAACTTGGTATCAGAGCACAGAGTTCAAGAGTCCTAGGGAGTCTATGAAGCCGTGTTTGTAGAGTCCTAGTTATCGGTGTGAAGCGCGCCACATCTATAATTAGGAGGCTGCAACATTTAGGAAGATTTCTCATTTCTTTCTCACTCATTTCATGCGTTAGAGTTGATCTCTAAAAAGTTTCTTTCTAATCCGTTCTTGCGCGTGTTTTCAGATAATCATGCCTCCACGAAGAGTTGGTAGAGGGCGTCTTCCTAGACGTTATGTTGATAAGCAAGAGTTACCTTATGCCCCGGGAGTGTAAGATCAAGGGGAAGTTTCTAATGCCGAGTTCAGAGAGGCAATTAGAATTCTGAGTCAAGCTATGACTAATCAAATTGGTCTGCAAAGAGGAGCTCGACATGAAGGAGGTGACACTTCAAGGATTCGTGAGTTCTTGGGGATGAATCCTCCGAGTTTCATGGGTTCGAGTACTACCGAGGATCCAGAGAACTTTATCGAGGAGTTAAAGAAGATTTTTGATGTGATGCATGTGGCAGATATTGAGCGGGTTGAACTAGCTGCGTATCAATTGAAGGATGTTGCTAGAACTTGGTTCGACCAGTGGAAAGGGGGCAGAGTTGATAATGCACCACCTGTGAGTTGGGGCCGTTTTGAAAAAGCTTTCTTGGGGCATTTCTTTCCTTGAGAATTGAGAGAGGCCAAGGTACGTGAGTTCCTCACACTTAAGCAGGAGTCCTTGAGTGTTCATGATACGCTTTGAAGTTCACACAATTACCCCGCTATGCTCCGGAGATGGTTGCGGACATGAGGAATAGAATGAGCTTGTTTGTTGCTGGGCTGTCTCGGTTGTCAAGTAAAGAAGGTAGGGCCGCAATGCTTATCGGGGACATGAACATATCAAGGTTGATGGTTTTTATGCGCAGGTTGAGGAAGAGAAGCGAGGGACGAGAGAAGAGTTCGAAATAAGAGAGCTAAGACCGGGAACGAGTCCGGACAGCAGAGAGGTAATTCAAACCGTTCCTCCTTTCAGCAAAGGCAAAAGGGACCTGCTCCATTATCTGCTAGAGCACTTGCACCCAGATACAGAGGTGAATTTAATGTTCAGAATTCGAAGGACTTCAAGGCTAGACCAGCGCAATCTTTGGGTAGTGTGGCGCAAGGGAGTAGTAAGCCTCCTGCTTGCGCCAAGTGTGGTAGAAACCACTCAGGTATTTGTCGAGAGGGCTCCATTGGTTGTTTCAAGTGTGGTCAGAATGGACATTTCATGCGAGAGTGTCCAAAGAATAGACAGAGTAATGGGGGCAATAAAGCACAGACTTCTTCAGTTGTTCCCCCTGACAGGATGGCACCCAGAGGAGCTACTTCTAGTACCAGTGGAGGAGCAAACCGCCTTTATGCAATCACCAGTCGCCATGAGCAAGAGAATTCTCCAAATGTTGTCACTGGTATGATCAAGGTCTTCGCTTTTGATGTGTATGCTTTGCTAGATCCAGGAGCAAGTTTATCTTTTGTAACTCCTTATGTTGCAAATAAGTTTGATGTTCTTCCTGAAAGACTTTGTGAACCCTTTTGTGTTTCTACACCTGTTGGGGAGTCTATTCTAGCGGAAAGAGTTTATCGTGATTGCCCTGTTTCTATCAATCACAAGTGCACCATGGTTGATTTGGTTGAGTTAGACATAGTAGATTTTGATGTCATTCTAGGTATGGATTGGCTTCATGCTTGTTATGCATCGATAGATTATAGAACTCGAGCAGTCAAGTTTCAGTTTCCGAATGAGCCAGCCGTAGAGTGGAGTAGCAGTTCAGCAGTGCCTAAGGGTCATTTTATTTCGTACCTTAAGGCGAGAAAGTTAGTTTCGAAGGGTTGTATCTATCACTTAGTCTGAGTTCATGACTCTAGTGTTGAGATGCCTTCTTTTGAGTCAGTTCCTATAGTAAGAGAGTTTCCAGAAGTTTTTTCTGATGATCTACTCGTAATTCCTCCTGAGAGAGAAATAGAGTTCGGCATAGATCTCATTCCTGATACTCGTCCTATCTCTATTCCACCATATAGAATGGCACCAGCAGAGTTGAAAGAATTGAAAGAGCAGTTGAAAGATCTCCTAGAAAAGGGTTTCATTCGACCAAGTGTCTCGCCTTGGGGCGCTCCGGTCTTGTTTGTGAGAAAGAAAGATGGTTCCCTTAGAATGTGTATAGACTACCGCCAGTTGAATAAGGTTACCATCAAGAATAAGTACCCTCTTCCGAGGATTGATGATCTTTTCGATCAGCTTCAGGGTGCCACTTGTTTTTCAAAGATTGACCTCCGATCAGGCTATCATCAGTTAAGGGTAAGGGAATGTGATATCCCAAAGACAGCTTTCAGAACCAGGTATGGTCATTATGAGTTTTTGGCATGCCCTTTGGTTTGACCAATGCGCTGGCAGCTTTCATGGATTTGATGAATAGAGTCGTCAAACCTTATTTAGATATGTTTGTTATTGTCTTTATTGATGATATACTAATCTATTCAAAAAATGCAGAAGATCATGCTAGTCATCTCAGAACAGTTCTTCAGACTTTGAAAGACAAGGAGTTGTATGCCAAGTTCTCTAAGTGTGAGTTTTGGCTTAAGTCTCTCGACTATTGCATCTCCTTTGACCAAGTTGACTCAGAAGACAGTGAAATTTCAATGGTCTGAAGCTTGTGAGAAAAGCTTTCAGGAATTGAAAAAGAGATTGATTACAGCTTCGGTTTTGACGTTACCAGAAGGTACTCAAGGTTTTGTGATGTATTGTGATGCATCTAGAGTTGGTTTGGGTTGTGTCTTAATGCAGAATGGCAAGGTTATAGCTTATGCCTCTAGACAGTTAAAGGTTCATGAGAAGAACTACCCAACCCATGACTTAGAGCTAGCTGTTGTAGTATTTGCTTTGAAGATATGGCGTCATTACTTGTATGGTGTACATGTCGACATATTCTCTGATCACAAGAGCCTTCAATATGTGCTTACTCGAAAAGAGCTTAATCTCGGACGAGAGGAGGTGGTTAGAGTTACTCAAGGATTATGACCCGAGTATTCTTTACCACCCAGGTAAGGCTAATGTTGTTGCTGATTCTTTGAGCAGGTTGTCTATGGGTAGCACCGCCCATATTGAAGAAGGAAGGAGAGAGTTAGCAAAAGACGTGCACAGACTGGCATGCCTGGGAGTTAGGTTTGCAGATTCCGCAAAAAGAGGAATAGCGGTGACGAGCAGGGCCGAGTCATTATTAATGTCAGAAGTGAAAGAGAAGCAAGATCAAGATCCCATTTTGCTTGAGCTGAAGACAAATGTTCAGAAGCAAAGAGTATTAGCTTTTGAACAAGGGGGAGATGGTGCATTGAGATATCAAGGTAGATTGTGTGTACCTATGGTAAATGGACTCCAAGAGAAGATTATGGAAGAAGCTCTTGCTCCCAGATATTCTATTCATATGGGTTCCACCAAGATGCATCATGATTTGCGTGAAGTTTATTGGTGGAATAGCATGAAGAAGGGCATTGCTGAGTTTGTTGCTAAGTGTCCAAATTGCCAACAAGTAAAAGTTAAACACCAAAGGCCCGGTGGTTTGGCTCAGAGGATAGAACTTCCAGAGTGGAAGTGGGAAATGATCAATATGGATTTCATCACAGGGTTACCAAGGTCTCGTAGGCAGCATGATTCTATTTGGGTGATTGTCGACCGAATGACAAAGTCAGCTCATTTTCTACCGGTAAAGACTACCAATACAACAGAAGATTATGCCAAGTTGTATGTTCAAGAGATAGTGAGACTTCATGGAGTCCCAATCTCCATTATTTCAGATAGAGGTGCTCGGTTCGCACAGTTCTGGAAATCTTTTCAGAAGGGCTTGGGTTCAAAGGTAAACTTAAGTACTGCCTTTCACCCTCAGACTGATGGGCAAGCAGAATGCACTATTCAGACCTTAGAGGATATGTTGAGGGCTTGTGTAATCGATTTCAAAGGGAGTTGGGATGATCACCTACTTCTCATTGAGTTTGCCTACAACAACAGTTATCACTCCAGCATTCAGATGGCTCCATATGAAGCTCTTTATGGGAGAAGATGTAGATCTCCTATTGGATGGTTTGAAGTTGGTGAAGCACAGTTGATAGGACCAGATTTAGTTCACCAAGCTATGGAGAAGGTGAAATTGATTCAAGAGAGGTTGAAAACGGCACAGAGTCGTCAGAAATCCTATATCGATGTTAGGAGAAGGGCGTTAGAATTTGAAATAGACGATTGGGTATATTTGAAGGTTTCACCCATGAAAGGCGTTATGAGGTTTGGTAAGAAGGGAAAACTTAGTCCCCGGTATATTGGACCTTACCGCATAGCCAAGAGGATTGGCAATGTTGCTTATGAGTTGGAGTTACCACAGGAACTAGCAGCGGCTCATCCGGTATTTCACATCTCCATGTTGAAGAAGTGCATAGGCGATCCTTCATTGATCCTGCCGACTGAAAGTATTAAGATCAATGATAACTTATCTTATGAGGAGATTCCTGTTAGGATTTTAGATCGGCAAGTTCGTAGGTTGAGAACAAAGGATGTAGCCTCAGTCAAGGTCCTTTGAAGGAACCAATTTGTTGAGGAAGCTACTTGGGAAGCCGAAGAGGACATGAAGAAGAGATATTCATATCTCTTTGAATCTGCAGATCAAGGTATTAATTTCCTTCTTAGTGCTCTTTAAATTATATTGGGCATGTTATTGTTGTTGTTGTTTGCATGGTTGCTTATTGGGTGTTTGAGTTGATGTTACACTCTTAGCATTGTAAAAAGTAACCTCATTCGAGGACGAATGTTCCCAAGGGGGAGATATTGTAACATACGACAATTTAAAATGAATATGAAGAAGCTTGAAATTGGAAATAGTCACTTTTGGAAAAAAAATTCACAATCTGGAAATTGGCTAAGTTCAAAAATCTGGAATTTTTTTTGGCTAAGTATGGGAAATCAGTGATTTTTGGCCAACTTTGAGCAGTCGTAACGCCTAGCTCAGGATGAGTTAGGAGTAGTTCCAGTTATGGTTGTGAAACTTTTGGAATGATCTTTCCAACGCCACCGAGTTTACTCGATTCCGAGTTCGTATGAGCGAGTTATGCCCTTTGAAAGTTGGGGTCATTTGTGGAATCCGTCCGGAAATTTTAAGGGCATTTTGGTCTTTTCCCTAGTCTATCTTTTGGGGTTATATTGTGTGTTAAGCTGATTGTTGGATATTTTTATCTCATTTTAAAAGATTAAGAGCTAGGGCTTGAGAGAAGAAAAAGAGAAGAAGAGGAGAAGAAGAGGAGAAGAAGAGGAGATCAACCAAGTTTCCGTCGTGGAATTTCATCGGGGGTGATCCCTATCAAGGTATGTGAGTTCTTTAGTGTGGGTTGATCCTTTCCCCAACACACCAAGCTCATTTTTATGATTTGAGAAAATATTGGATTTGTTGTGGAAGTTATTGAAGTTGTTAGTTATTGTTGATGTTATTAGTTGTGTTGTTGAAGTTATTGTTGGTTGTGGGACATGATTTGGTTGTGTTCTTGGGCTGAAGTCTATTGTATATTGAGGGATTTTATGATCCTTAGTGTTGGTTGGTTCATACCCCCACACACCAACTCGTTTTTAATTCCAAGAAAAGACTTATTTTGGTTGTTGAAGTTGTTGGTTGTGTTGTTGAAGTCTTGCCGATTTGGGACGGGGATTTGGTGCGTTTTTTTAGTGGAATCCACTGTATGTTGAAGGGTTTATAACCCCAAGTGTTTGGGGAAAAGAACCTTTGAGGTTGAGAGGGTTTAGAGTTGGCAACATGAAGGAGAAAAGTTGGGCAGCTTGCCTGAAGCAAGCCTGCGTCACAGATTTGCTCCTTCTGTGAACAGAATCTGTTCTGTTTTCAGAATTAAATTTCGAAATTTTCCTTAAGTCTAGCTGTCCTAAATTATTCCTAATCATCATGGGGTCCTTCCAAACACAAATCATTACCCTTGAGTTCATAATCCAATTTAAGGAGAGTAAAGTTAGAAGTCAAGCGAAGTTAGTTTCCAATTCAAGTGAAGTTAGTTTTCAAGTCAAGTCGAGTTAGAAGTCAAGTGAAGTTAGAAGTCAAGCGTAGAAGTTAAGAAGTTAGTTCAAGCAAGTCCTCCAAGCTTTTCAAGAGTCTTTATTGAACGTTTTAACTTCATTCTAAGGCTCAAGTTGCAAGTCAAGTAAAGAGTAAAGAGTAAAGAGTTTAAAGTTGAGTTCATTTCTCAAAGTTATTAGGGAACTATGTATTCCCAAAGAAGTTTTAAAGAAATGTCTTTACATCTAAACAAGGTTGGAAACTGAGATTTCCAAAGAGCCTTCGGGATAGTTTTTTTTTTTTGAGTAATTATCTCATATCAGCAGGAATAAATATGTTTTAAAAACATAAGAGCCAGTACATTTTTGGGAGTAGTATCGAGCACCAAATTGGGGGAGCGTTCAAAGAACCCACAGCCCCCATAGAACCATGTTAGCCACCATGGGTAGAAAAGGATCATACTTTTTAGATGAATCCTTTTCAGATTAGACTAGTGGATCCATTAGGCGGTTCAGGTCTTATACCTTTGGCCGGGTACAAGATGCTCTGGCAGCGTGAGGTCGATCGCTGTATCATCACTATAGCTCTTATGTGATGGTTGTCGGTTAGAGAAACTCCCACAGCAGTTATTGTATTTTCATACGAGAGATTATTGTATTTTTATATACATCAGTTCATTGTATTTCTATATACATCTTAGGCTTATTGTATCCTTGTATACACACGAGTTTGTAACATGTTTTAAAGCAGTCTTTCTTTATATCGCACTTGTTTTAAATTGCCTTATATTGAAAGAAGTCGGTCGGTAGAGTTGAGTTGGGCAAGGTAAGCTTTCGGTTTCTTCCAAATTTCCTTCTAGCCTATGTTGCTTAGTTTTCCAGCTCGCATACTAAATACATTCCATGTACGATGCCAGTTGGCTGCATCCTCTTATGATGCGGATACGGAGTATCCGGATTAGCATCTTGCACGTCGTTGATCCGGTTGAAGCACTCCGAGTCGGTGGTGAGCCTCTCTTGCATTCCGGAGGACTCAATTATTTTGTGATTCTTAGTTTTTGTTTTATTAGGATGTTGCGGGGTTTGTCCCAACATCCATCTCAGTATTTTAGAGGCTTCATAGACAGACAGTCAGTCAGTTAGTTTTGAGTCTCTCATCTATGTATATATGTAAATATTCTATTTTGAGATTCGAGTTGCCTTTATGGCCATATTTTATAAATTAAGTTGTTTTGTAATATTGCATTGCATTGAGTTATTTGGTTGGGTTAGGTTTTCGCTGAGTTAAGAAAGCCAGGCCAAGGGTTCGCTTGGGGCCAGAAATGGTCTCCGGGTGCCGATCCCACCCAGGGTGTAGGCTCGGGGCGTGACAAAAATAATTAAATAGATAATCTATCTTTGTCTCCTTTTGTTACAACCTTGTGTTGAGCAGATATTAATCGATCATTTGTCCATGCCTGTATAAATTCACATCACCAACACATAAAAAGTATGTATAACAAATTATTTATTTTAATTATTAATTAATGAACAAAAAGATTGACTTAAATTTCCTCTGAAGAAAGAAAATTTTAAATTAATAAGATAATAACAAGACAATTATAAAAAAAATAAAATTATGATAGTTAATTTTGGTATCATTTTCAATTTTCCAGAAAAGAGATATGTTATTCCAACTAATATCAAGATTTAATAATTTCAGTGGATTGAAGTTAGTTGGGGTCAAATAAAATAAGACAGGTTGATGCATAAAATATTTGACGTTCACATAGGATTTGGAGAAAGGGCAGCACTTTAAGGGATGTTAGTTAGGTAAACAATTTAATCTAATACAAATATTAGTGATTTCTTTCACACGGACCGAGCCTGCATCATGATCTATAAATCACACACAAACATTTTTTTTTCGTTGCTTCAAAACTCCTCTAATTTTAGCTTCTAGTTGGGCTTGAATAATCAATCATACAAAAAAAAATCTCTATTTCTTTTATTCTCCTCTACTATAGCAACAAACCACCCCACACACAAAAAAAAAATGAGTTAAGCGTCAAAAATACATATAGATAAAAAGTTTAGGCGTATTTTTGACTCCTGTAATAAAAAATAAATAATAACTTACCATGAAAACATCTGCTGATAAAACAATATAGGAATTTGGTGAAGTATGATTGAGCTCAATCCACTCTCCATTTTTGTAGAGAACTTGCAATCCATTTTGATTTTGTTTAATTATGGTCAAGTAGGAATTATCTGTGTGGGAAGGTAATGCTGATTTATTCTCATTTTCACCTTTAATTACCTTGTAATTAGTAATCTTGACATAAAAACATTGGAATTCAAGAATTCATCAATGTAATTTTTTAGCCAGAACTCTCCAAAACCATCTTTTTCATCATGTCATTCAATTCCATAATTTGCTCGAAGTAGGACTTTATCACATTGCTGCCAAATTAAAGCATACAAAACTTATATAAATAGTAATGCAATATTAATTGTGATATTACTCAAAATTATGTAAGAAATACACTTAATATATATATGTATATATACCTAGTATACGTATTTATGCGATGTGCATATAATATTAAAATGTTATTTTTAATCATTTTAGATTGTGATATCTTGTTCGATTGAGCATGTTAAATCATGTCCAACTGTTGCATTGTTCCTCAATGAAATGTACTCCCCTCCATCCCTTCCCATAATCATAGCCAATTCTATATGAATAGCGACAATGAATCATGTGATTAGATTGTTAAAAGAAGTAATAATGCCTGCATACCTAAAATTAGGGTTTCCATTAGACCAAAAGGTATTGGAAAATGTTTCAACACTATTTAGGAGGACCAAATCAACAGAGCTCACACTACCATAGAGTGGAATTTGGCCATCATATATATGAAAGGGGTTCTCTCTATATCCTATCAATTTGGACAATGGAAAATCAAATACTTCTTTTAAAGTATCAAACATGCACTCTCTCATTTCATTTGGAACTTTGTCATATATTGCTTCAAAACAACCAAATTCTTGTAAGGCTTCAAAAACTTGAACTTTTGTTGATTCCCATTGTGGAGTGTTTGGTTTAAGCTTAGAATTGCAAAAATCTATGGTGGGAATCTTAACTTGGGTAGATGCCATTTGAGGAATATTTAGGATATTATCAACAAACAAGGATATTACTTCACTCTCTTTCTTCACTTATTTATAAGAGGGAAAATGAGGAGCTTCCCATCAATTTCAAAAATTGTATTACTATTCAATGGACATATTTATTATGGGAAAATTACATAAATACACAATTTATTTTATCGTATTTTCTAAAATTTTCTATCATTTGAAAAAATTACAAAAATCTCTACTCGCTCCTATTCTCGAATACATCACTTTACGCAATGTATCAGGACATACACGATGTATCGGGACATTAAGTGATGTATCCAAATCCAAGATGCGATATATCGAGACGTTGAGGGATGTATCCAAAACTGGGACGCGATGGCCGTTTTGGGATATATCCTGATTCCACCAAATTTAAGGAATTTTTGTATTTTGAAAGAAAGTAGGGATATTATGTAATTAGTTCTTAACACTATAAGATTTGTGTAAAATTTCCCAAATATTTTAGGTCAAATTATGTGAAATGTGAGCCCATTAGGTTTACTTTTGCTTTCTAATTAGCCCCTCATCTTCTTTAAAATTTAACATTCCGCAAATGTGAATCATTTGAAGCAAAATATATATCAAAAAACTTATTATACGATTAAATATAACATGTAACAAGACTTTGCTCTAATTTCCACTTACTAACAACATAGCGAATTACTTAAATACACAACTTATTTTACCATATTTTTTTAAAATTTTCTGTCATTTGAAAGTATTACAAAAATATCTACTCACTCCTATTCACGGATGCATCACTTTACGCAATTTATCGGGACATAAGTGATGTATCGGGATGTTGAGTGATGTATCGGGACGTACGCAATGTATTGGGATGTTGAGTGATGTATCGGAACGTACGCGATGTATCGAGACGTACGCGATGTATCGGGACGTTGAGTGATGTATCCATAACCGAGATGCAATATATCGAGATGTTGGGGATGTATCCGAAATTGGGACGCGATGTATCAGAAAGTTTTGGGATGTATCAAGATTCCACCAAATTTAAGGAATTTTTGTAATTTGAAAAAAAATACAAATATTATGTAATTAGCTCTTAGCACTGTAAGATTTGTGTAAGATTCCCAAATATTTTAGGTCAAATTATGTGAAACATGAGCCCATTAGGTTTACTTTAGCTTTCTTAGCCCCTCATCTTCTTTATGTTGATGGTGCTTCTTTGTTCTTAGTCTGCCTCTTCTTTTCCTTCTTTAAAATTTAACATTCCGCAAATGTGAATCATTTGAAGCAAATTATATATCAAAAAACTTGTTATACGATTAAATATAACATATAACAAGACTTTGCTCTAATTTCCACTTACTAACAATATAGCGAATTATATATCAAGCAAATTATTTATTCTGATAATTTATTAATTTTTTAAATTTATTTTACTTGTTATATGATTAAATATAATATATTTACTTTTAAAAAGAATGTCAGTAGATGTTGTGGATCCACTTACTAACAATAGTGACTTTGCTCTAATTTCCTCCATATATTTCACCTTTGAATATATGGTGGAGGTTGAAGAGTAAGTAATTATTATGTGTAACCATGTGTTGTATTAATTTGCCTGGTTTCTGTCTCGTGAAGGTTTAGGCTTATTAGCATCGATTATTAATTGTATTTTTATAATTTTTATCATATGTTATTTATTGTAAATTAATTATTATACTATTTTGATGTTAAGTATACTATGAGTGCTCATATGAATAGGTTCATATCATGAGGCTGATATTCATAATTTTATGGAGTAAAATTGAGATTAATGGGCTAAATGCCATTTGAGGAATATTGAAGATATTATCAAAGAGAAAAAAGAAACAAGAAAGACTTCAAAGTTTCTTTTAAGGTGCAATTTACTTTACTCCCTTTCTTCACTTATTTATAAGAGGGAAAATGAAGGAGCTTCCCATCACTTTAAAAAATAGTATTACTATTCAATGAGAACAATTATTTTGAAAAAATTATCTAAATACACAATTTATTTTATCATATTTCTTTTAAAAAATTATCATTTGAAAAAATTATAAAAATATCTACTCGCTTCTATTCTCGTATACATCACTTTATGTAATGTATCAGGACGTACGTGATGTATCGAGACGTTGAATGATGTATCAGAAATTGAGATGTGATATATCAAGACGTTGACAAATGTATTCGAAACCAAAACGCGATGTATCGGTAGGGGTGTCAATGGTACGGTTCGGTCGGTTATTTTTTAAAAATTCTGAAATCCCAATTTTTTGGGTATTTTATAATATATAACCAAAATTAGATTTTTTTTAAAAACCAACCCAATCATATAGGTTTCTCTTCGGTATCGGTACAATCCAGTTAATTTTCATTTTTTTTACTTTAAAAATATCACCTCAAAATATACTATTAAAATATTTCTTTCACAAACATGTTATTGAAGAAGCACTTTAATTCTTCACCAAGAAAACAAGAATATAAAACATTGTTTCTGTATTGTTTGATCTTAAACATTTAATAGGAGTGTTTGCATAAGTTTTGTTGTATTGTTTGATAGAGCATCTATTATAATATCTTTTAATTGTAAACTCAATTAAGTAAAGACTAATTAAAGAGCAAAGACTCAAATTAAAGTCGTCTAGTCACCAGAGGCCTAGGACCTATGATATATTTATATTTGAAAAATGTTATAAATATATTTCTATATTTAAATTTAACATATTGTTAAACTATAAAATATATTTACATACATGTAAGGTTATTCAGTTCAGTTCAGGAATTTTTCAGTTTTTTTCATAAATTAAAAAGATCATCCCAATTGTTCGGGATGGTTATAAACTTAAATAAAAGTTCACAATTTTATTGAAAAATAACATAAATCGGTTCGGTTTGGTTAGGTACTCCCTCTGTCCCAATTTATATGACTCACTTTTCTTTTTAGCGGCCAGTTCCAAAATAATGACACATTTTTATATTTTGTAATAATATAAATTTAAAATATCCATTTTACTCTTGATAAAATAATTTATAACCACACAAATATCTATGATTTATTTTAAACCACAAGTTTCAAAAGTCTTTCATTCTTAAACTCTATGTGATATCATATATATTGTTGGTGTGACATTTTAATATTAATAAAAATATATTATATGTCACATGATGGACATTGCCTCTTTACTCTCATCAATTGTGGAAGAAAGTGGTCATTAGTTTTTAGTAACTTATGTAACCACCAACTCTTCATTTCACCCATTATTCTATCTTTAAGTCTTGTAACTTATGTAACATTTGGGCCATTCATTTGGCAAATTTACTAACCACTATCTTCCTATTCATTGCAAGGAAGAATTCATCACCTATAAATAGTGTGGTCTTCCTTGTGTTGGAGGAAATAGAGACAACAAGAGATCTCAAGAAAGATGAGAAGTATGAAATAATATTTTTAGTGTGTAGTAGTGAAAGAGAGAGTTGAGACAAAGAAAATATTTTAAGTCATCAACTATATTCTCTATATACAAAAGAGAGTATTTATATATGTTGAAGGAAGGTGTTCTTTTTGTGGAGCTTTAGACTCTTCAACTAATTCGGAGTTGTTTGAGTTGTACAACGTTGTTGAGCTGTTGTATCCTGGAGGGGACAAGTCAAGAGTATTACTGTTGGATCGTTATAGATTATGCCGCAGTGGGCTTGAATCTCCTTAAAGAGAGCAAGATATCCGTGCCTTAGCCTAAAGATTTATTTATTCATTTTTATCATTTTATTTTCAACTATAATATTTTGTATTTGTGGTATATTACACCAACATATACTTTATCACATCAATTGGAACGAAGAAAATAATTAACTTTTCTCACTACAAGAAAATAATATGTGTCATACCATCCGACGTGATTTCATTACCATCATCAATAGGAATTCCACTTAACAATAAGGACTTCAAGATAGTGGAGTAAAAATGAAAAGTAAAAAATAAAAAATAAAAAAATATTAATAATCTGTTAAATTTGTCAATATTTTTTTTTTAGATACTCAAACTATGTCATGGTCTAGTCGAGAAGTATTTCAATCAAACACTTTTGAATTAGCACTGGATTATTTGATAATTTAATTAGTTACGAGCTATTGATTAACAACTAATTATCGATAAATCTTGTAGCTAATTTGATAAATTCTAGTAGTGTCTACTTAATGGACGTTTGAGAACATGCATGCACACACTTTTTTTTCTTCAAATTTTAAGCTAAAAGTGTTTAGATATACCATATCATGTGTTTAGATGTCAACTCGAACATACGGTAGTTATTATATATTAAATAAAATTCATTTATAAATATTGATTATCTATGTATTCCACCTATTAGTGGCAAATAAATGGATTGGTTTCAATGAATAAAATATTTTTATTATATTTTAAGTTAGTTTTATCATTTTAAAATATTTATTTTAAACGTCATATTCAAAATTGATAAACCACAATACCATAGAGAGACTAGAAGAAAAAGGCATAATACATATATTGGACCCTAAACTTGGCTTCAAATTTTAACTTTGACCTCCAACTTTCATAGTGCACAAATAGGCACTTTAACTATCCTACCTTTAAATAAATAAACACACGATTTTCGGAGCCAAAGAGCGTGAAATGCAAACGCTCCCACGTGTATTAGTGAGCCACTCAATGACTGCCAACTAATTAAATATTTTACACGTCCATTTTAGAACTAAAAAAAATTAAAATTAATTTTAATTTATATACAAGAATCAAAATTAATTCCTCCTAATGGCTGGCTTCTTGGTTTAGGTGTTTGTGGTTGTTGGGTCTGTCTTCATGAGGTTTGAGGGTCATTTGGTTCTTTGTTTTGTGTCTGGTTCGAGCTGCTGGTTGCAGCAGTGTTGTTTCGTGATGATTCTCGCCGGAGATGGTGGATCTAATGGGTTTGGGGTCGGGTATTTGGTGGGTTTAGCGAGCTCGAAGCTCGTTCGCTTCATGGGTTGTGCTCCAGTGTGGAGGAAGAAGGAGAACAACTGGGTTGGAGGTGTTTGGAGTTGGCAGCTGCTGGTTGTTTGAGGTTGAAGTCGGCTCGCTGGTGATGGCATGAGCGGAGAGGGGAAGAAGAAAATGAATGGAGGTTTTGGGCGGTTTCAAGTGGTGTTTGCTGGCCGGAAAAGGGAGGTTTTTACTATTGTGGGACTCAAAAATTACTCCTAACTCGCTCAAAATATGTGCACATCACGCGTTTTGTCAAGTAGGATTCGCGTGTTTATTTATTAAAAGATTGGATAGTTAAAGTGTTTGTTTGTGCACTATGAAAGTTGGAGGTCAAAGTTAAAATTTGAAGCCAAGTTTAGGGTCCAATATATGTATTATGCCAGAAGAAAAAAAAGGCACGTACAACATCATGTGTTTACTGACTAATAAGGAAATCACAATAACACGTGAAAAACAAGTCAAACTGAATAATCATATTATATATATATATTATTACTAGATGAGATTACCCGTGCAGAGCATATACCTAATTTTTATATCACGTAGGTCGAAAAGGGGTAGAAAATTATTTATAAAATAAGTTTGGGGGGTAATAGGACCTTAATATAGTATAAGTGTGTCTCTGAAATTGCAGGCATAGATTGGGGGTACTTATGCATTTTCCCAGAAATCAATAAAATAGTAGTAGACACAAATATTATCAATTGTACAATCACAAATATCTAATAAACTGAAAGAGATATATTCAATAACTAATTAGCACAAATAGGTAACCATGATCATCACATGAAAATAAGTAGATTAAGCACAATATAATGGCCTAATTTTACCATATTAAAGAACAAATACAAAACAACTTTAAAGCTGGAACATTTTATCTTACAGTCCCATTTCAGTTGAACAATGTTTATTAGCTTCTTTACTCTCAACATTATTCACCAAGTGTTGTTCGATTCTTAGGGTGTGTTTGGTATGAAGGAAAATGTTTTCCATGGAAAATGTTTTCCTAGAAAATGTTT